>PVHY01000520.1:96053-222920 GCA_004024945.1 Uropsilus gracilis
AAAAAAAAAAAAAAAAAAAAAAAAAAAAAAAAAAAAAAAAAAAAAAAAAAAAAAAAAAAAAAAAAAAAAAAAAAAAAAAAAAAAAAAAAAAAAAAAAAAAAAAAAAAAAAAAAAAAAAAAAAAAAAAAAAAAAAAAAAAAAAAAAAAAAAAAAAAAAAAAAAAAAAAAAAAAAAAAAAAAAAAAAAAAAAAAAAAAGATTTCTACATAGCTAGAATGTCCAAGACAAATTTTCAAAATCACTCATCATACCAAGAATAAGGAAAAGTGTCACAAATTTTCTCATCTGTTGAAGGAGAAAAGATAGTCAACTAATGGCAAAACTGAGATGATCAGGTGTTACCATTACCTATCAAGAATGCTAAAGAAATTCTCATAAATTTTTTCCAAAATTTTTCCCAAAAAATCTCTTAAAACAAAGCAATCTCAACCAAAAACTAGAAATTAGAAAAATGAACAGAATTGAAATTGAATAATAAAAAAGACTAATAGATATAAACTCACTAAATGGGCTAAGTTAAAGTGGGGATTACAGAGCATAGAATCAATGGACTTGAAGATATATCAATAATACTCATTCTGAACAAGAAAGAGAAAATGGACTGGAAAAATTAAGAGCCTCGGATATCAGTGGGATAATAACACGACATCTCATATTCTTTTATCAGCAGTGTTTATTGAATATCCAACAAAAATTTTTAAAAATTCACACTGGTACACGTAATAATTAAACCTCTGTAAACTAAATAAAATGCTTTAAAGCAACTAGAGGAAATAAAATGAAAGATACTTCCATTTGAAATTACAGTGGCCAGGAGGAAATGACACAACATTTTTCAACAGAAAGAAACAAACTGTCAACTGTGAATTCTGTATCTGGTGAAATCTCTTTCAGAGGTGGAGGGGAAAATAATAACATTCTCAGATGAAGGAAAATGAGAATTTGTTCAAGCAATTGCCTCCTTTAACAAATAACTAAAGGAAGTTCTCTAAATAGAGAAGGGAGCAGAAGAAAATCTGGAGCTTCAGAAAACAGAACATCAGAATGAATAAAATTAGTGGTTGACAAATTTATTACCCCAACTGATTTACCCCATGATATACATAGAACACTTTAGACAACATTAAATTTAAAGGTAGGAAAGGCTGAAGATAGCTTAATTACAGTAAGGGTATTACATTTTACTCAAAGTGGTAAAATATTAATACCAGTAGGTTCTGGTGTTTCATATGTATACTGGAATACACATATGGAATGTATATTGGAGAACTACCATTAAGGAAACTAGGGAAAAATATTTACATTAAGCAAAAACAAAAGACTGAGATACTTAGGGTTTGGTTAACCTCTCTCAAACAAGGGTTTAAGATTGTTCTCTAAGATATTAATTTTATTAATGACACAAATGAAAGATGAAATATAGAAATTAATTTTAAACTTTATTATAATGCTAACTAGAAGTCCAGGCTATAATCTGACTAAAGTTATGTAATTAAAGAAAGATGATGCAGTTCCTCAGGATAGGTGAAGCAACTTTGCCTGCAGAGAAGATAAAAGGAGAGTGCAATATCTACTTCAGTTCTTTCAGAAAAGACACAGTCTTAGCCAGATCTATTACTGATACTCAGTAACACATTCATACTTTTGAGTTGGAAACACAGATTTGTATTTACTGGACTTGAAACATTTCAGCCCTGGCTTCTACCCACCCCCACCCTTAGAATGCAAGGTAGATAAATAAAATATTTGGATATCCAGAGTAAACTTGAATCTGATACAATTAACTGAAAGCTATTGTTGCATACATGGCTAACATTTTGTTTTTTTTTTTTCTCTCTAAGCCAGTGAGATCTTCATCCTATATTCTTTCCAAACTTGTATTTTTCCTGATAAAATGAACAAATTGGCAATCCAGTTTCACTAGAATCAGTCCTTTTTGCTTATATGAACTAGTTTTGAGAGTTTTGTGGCAAATTTTACTTTCTGAGCCTAAGACACTGCTTATGGGCTGTGACAAATTGACTGCTGAAATGATGCCAAGCACAAGAGGCCTCTAGAGGAAAACTAACTCTCATGGTCATTTTCTCTGGTTGTCCTGAGGTTTGCTATGATATTTTTGAAGCTACCAGTCATTCTTTTATCACATGAGATATAGTTATTGGTGCTTTGATTATATTAACATAATTGTAACAAGACAAATAGAAACATACATGAGATTTTTATTAAAATTTTTTATTAGCAAATGAAATAATTTGGTGTTTTGTTTACTTTAAAGCGCTATGAAATTTCAAGAATTTATAGTTGCTTTTACAATACAGGGAATGAAATTATTTTCTTCCAATACTCAACTTTAAGACCTTTCTTAATTAATTCTATCGAACTCATGATATAAAAGAGTAGAGAAAAACATTTCCAAATCCCTTCATGTTTTTCCATTAGGATTTCCACTAGCCTCTTACTGCCCGATGCTTAGGAAAAGTGTCAGGAAAAGCAGCTAAAGTAAATGGGTTTTTCTTTAAAGACAAAGTAAAACTTAAATGCCTGTAATGGCCACAGACTAAAATCCATAAAGTAAAATATTGCCTAAAGGATTATCTGTTGCTAATGGTTTATAAAAATGACACAGGGAAACTGTCCTCAGAAAAAATGACCTTAAAAGAAAATGAACAGCAGAGACTACAGTCAGTAAAATTCAATACAGATTTTTTAAAGTTATTGACAAATCAAATCTTTAACATGATATTTATGAGGAAAACAATTGATCCTGATTTAAATAATTCCATTAAGATAAATATGAAAATGGGAAAATATGGAAACAGATTAACAACACTCTATGGAAAATTGATTATGGGAAGGAAGTAAATTGGCTTAATGATGTTCCCTCAGGAACTTCATGAAAATTAATTCATGCTGGGCCAATTCTGATTAAAATGTTTTGTTCATAAAATGAAAGTCAAAACACTCTATACCACTGATGACCTCATCTTGTAACTTGAATTCTCTGCTATCTTTGATTCAGGTATCCTACATTCTCCCAATTCTCAACTGTTGCCCTCCCTATTTCCACTACTCACTTTTAGGACCCCCCCCATTTCACCCCTTAAACAAAAGTATTCCCCAAGTCTCCACTCTAAAATCACTTTAAAAATTTGACCTCCCTCTCTCTTTCCTCTCCCAGCCCACCTCCTCATTTTAATGCTGATGACTTCAACCTCACAATCTCCTGTCCTTTCTTCAGAGTGCTAGTTTCAAGTTTCCAATGCTGGCTAGGTTCCTTCCCACATGGAATTTCCACCAATGCAATCATTTCAAATCTTTCAAAACTGGACTTAGGACCTTTCTGTGCAGCCACTAAGCATAGAGGAGTGCTGGGGTTGCCCAGAAATGATTAAGAGTCTCAACTTCCCGTTCAGTGTCACTATCCTGGTAGACTTGACTGGGCTTTGGTAAAGCGTGTGTATACATCATGGAAATGGCAAACAGGCTCTCTCTGTATTACGGCTCAGGAGGCCACTCAAAGATACTGCTTTGCGTGCAGTTAGCAGCAGTGTGTGCCTAGACGATCACAACAGCTTCCTAACTGGTGCCTCTGACGTCACAATCCATCCCTCAAACAGCCAGGGAGTTGTACACTTTCAACTATAGCATGGTATACTCAATTCTACTTTAATTTCACCATTTTCTAAGGAATGAAGTCCTAAACACAATAGATCATTTTGTGTTCCCCAAGCACAGTATGTGGCTACAAATTTTTATCTGTCATTTTCCCCTATATTTCCCTTATATTCTCTAAACTCAAATCTCCTTTTCTTCATGCTCCTCCCAAGTCCCACCATAACTGGGCCTCTCACCATCCACTCTCTGAGAATGAACTCTCCTTTAAACCCATACAACCTTTCTTTGCATCAACATTTGTTCTATGCCTATGGCTAAATGTCTCACATGTGCCAGACTTGGCAAGTCATCAACTTCATTTCCAATAGATTTTAAATCCTCCTTGTGCCCTTAACTAATAGAGATTCTTTTTCCTTTCAACCGCATATTTCCTTCATTTTGCTCCTCTAACTCAATTTAATTATCCCAAACCATAAGCATTTACAGAGTTAAGAATGCCTACTCTGTCTGTCACAATCAGGGAAGATGAAAGGAAATTTAACCCCAGGCTGGGTGTTCCAAGTGCCTGCAATTAAAGCAAATCTCCCCCTGCCCCCCTTTGGTTGATTCTATGATTAAAAAAGAAAATGATTTCATTAGAGATAATTTAGTTGACATTTTTGCTTTGGTACAACTTGGAATTGAGTTGGTTTCAACTGTCCTGGAATAGTTTAGCATGCAATAACATCAAGAAACAAAGAGCATGAATGCTCTCAACATGTATGGGTACAGGGTAAAACATGAACTGAGCAGCAAGGAGATAAATGGCCTAGAAGAGGTCTGGTTTGTCATAATACATCAATGGGAAATCCTACTAGCTCCAGCTAAGTGGACGGATTGAAACCTTGTCATGGCCCTCTTTTTTTTCAACTTTAACTTCCCTCTATCTTTTTGCTCCCACTCCTAAAGCAGCCAAAGCAGTATTCTAGTTAGGTAACAAAAGTTCACAATGTACCTTTATGAGAGAAGAATCACAGACTTAAGGATCCTATGTGAGATAAGATGAAAACCCAACAAAATGGAGGTGACAGCAGAAAGAATGTGGACTTCTGCAGTCAGAACAGTAAACTGCTTTCCAACCTATACTCTTCCTCACTTCCTAAGGTTCAGAGAAGGAATGGAATGTGCAGACAGTATTCTGACTCACGCTCTCCTCTTTGATAGGACACAGAGATATGGAGTGCACAGTCTGTGTTCCTCTGAAGTCATGCAGCATGTCTTTTTTTCTTTTTTTGTGACTAGGTCTCACTATTTTTGCCTGTGGAACCACAGGCTCTCGTTGCCCAGGGTACCACAGACTCAAGCAATCCCCAGCCTCAGCTTCCCAGGTATCTGGGATTTCAGGCACGAGTCACCACGCCCAGCTATTTTTTTGGAATTAGGTCTCACTATGGGCCCCAGGCAGGACTCGAACCGCGATCCCTAGCCCCAGCCGCTTCATAGGCTGAACCTTACAGGCACGAGCCACCATGCCCGGCCATGTAGCATATCTTGGTCACGGTCCCCACCGACATGCTACAGAGTCATTTCACTCCCTTAACACCTTTGGAGATGATGCCAAATTCATTTTCTTATCTGGTGACTAGTGACCTCAGTTTATCTTGGACAAAATGTACTATTAGCAGAGAAACTCCTTTTTGGACAATTCCACCTGCATATGAGGAAAAACTCATATTGAAGAAGAAAGATTAGTTTTTACTAATGGAAAATAATGAACTTGAAAATTTGTGCCCTGTGTACTAGATCTAGAAGCAACTTAAAAATTAATAAATACCTACCAAATCAAATAATTTTAACATTTATAAGTCTGGGTATTTAATACTCTCATAATTTTCAAGTCTTCAAAATTTTATATGGAATTTTCACAATACTACTATATATTTATATAATAATTTCCTCCTAAGAAACACAAAATATTTTCAGCCATTATGTATCTCAGTCTTAGTTTTGTACTGCTTACTGAAATGAGAGAAATATAATAGTACATAATAGCAACAAAATAGCAGCAAAAAATAACATCTCTGTGAGAGGTAAAGAAATTTTCTGATAAGGGATGAAAAGGAAGAAAATGACAATCAGCACAGACATAAAAAGCTGTGTTCCAGAGTATTTTGGGACACTCATTCTACAGCTGACAATAAAATAGAATCACCCACTCATGTATTGGAAGGAAGAAATGGCCCCAACTTTGCTGACTAGCTGTCCCCCTGTGATTCAGAGACCACTCCCTTTTTGTCCTGGCTGTCATCTTGACACTCCCCTGCTAACACATCCCTTCCCCTTTCAAACCATCATGGATATTTCAAGGCTTGAAAAAAACACAACACACTAATTGATATTGTTTTTGAATAATGAGACTTCTTAATAAACTCTCAAGCCATTTGACACCATAGTCTTTTGTCCCTTTCCTTGTTTCACTTGCAAAGTACTACATATTCTTTTTCTTTAACTCTTATGGCAATTTCCCACTGGGTTCATCTGGTACCCCTAATGATGCAGGCTCTCCAAGATTCCTACTCTTCTTTCTCTAAATCTCTTTCTTCCAAATTCAATTATTGTCTCATTTAATTATCATATCTAGGACTTCCTAGATTTCTCAAGCACCCACTTTCTATTTCCAAATGCTTCCTCAGTATTCCACTTGAGTTTTCTACCATCCACTTGAATTCAACATATTTAGATGAGAATGCATTATATTCTAGAGCAGGCTCCAGAGAACTCAGGCTTCATACCAGCTTCTTCATTTGTAGTAGTCATGTGGCTTGCATTTTCTGAGTTTTCTGAGCATCTATGGTTAAAAGAATCAAAATATCCAATCTGATCCAGAGGGTTCTTGTAATGCTCAAAAGATTTTCATGTCTAAGGAATGCTTTAAATAAAAAAAGAGAATGCTTTATAATTCTCCTATCAACCTGATTATTCGAAGTAGCCTTTTCTGTTACTAAATCACATACCAAAGATTTTTTTTCTGATTTTTCTCATCACCTCAGTCAGATGATGCATCTCCAGGTCCTTCCGTTGAAATGTCTCCAGGTTCATTCTTTCCTATCTCAGTCATTCTTCTTGATTTATTTCGTCCAGGTTTTCACCCATGGTGCTTGCTTGGCAACAAATTCCTGATTCAGATATTTCTTACTTCTCCCTCTACAATTCATTCGGCTACTCCAAAATAATCTTGCTAAAATTTAACTTCTACAATATCTCTTCCCATCCCCTAAACTGATAATGGTTCCCTCTTTTCTGGGAAAATATCCAAACTCTTCTGGCTGTCAATCTCTCTACAATCTAACCTTTCTCCTCCAATAAAAATCACACTCCAACTAATTGAAGCCACACCCACTACTCCTAAATGTAGTGTCTCTCTGCAAGGATAAAAGTTCCTTGAACACACACACACACTTTTTTTAAAAAGAAAACACACACCTTGCAAGAACAAAGTGGGGAAGGAGCACAATGAAGGTGGACTGTGGGTGCTCTGGTGGAAGGTGGTAGGTGTGATGAGTAACAATACCTGAAGCGGGAGATCCTATGTCTCCAAAACACAAATACCAATATAAACCAATGTTGCCTCAATAAAATGAATGTCTTAAATATATGTTTTATGATTCATGTCAACAGGGCATAAAGTGTTTGTTCTATCTTGTACTGAGAACACTAGCCAGGGTGATATGATCATAACATGTAATTTGAGGGCCATTTGGTTTAAATAACAACATTTAGCCCCACAATCGGGAGTCAGGCTCAGGGCCAAACCAAAAAAATGAGCAACAAAAGTTAATGTATTTTTGGTGTTTAAGTACAATATGTTGATCAAGAGACATATTTGAAGCCCAGTTAACAAACTTTATGGAGGAAGAAAAGACTTTAATTGATTTCCACTGTGTAAATCATGAGCTAGCAAACAATAGAATTTTACATGTCTGTGTATTTTCAAGACAGAGGAGCCTAAATCTATTAACAGGTTAAATAACTCCGTTAGAGTCACATCAAGTCAGTGTCCTTCAAAGTGGCACAGAAAGCTTAGTTCAAGGCCAAGCGTTCTTCTGTCCAAGGATTGTCTGCCAAAGGTTGATGGTTCTAATAAATCCACTGTGCACGAAGAGCATGGTACCATAATACTGAGTGTCAATTAGAGTGTACCCAGACCCCATAGATGGAGTCAATGTTAATCTAATGCAGAAGCCACTAGGAGTGCATAGGATCAGGAGATACCTGCTGGCTTCTAAGCTATCTATGTGTCCATCCTCTGATCCTGGAAGACATGGGAAGGTCATATGATAAGTTCAGCAAGAAAATCTGGGCAGGAAATGTCCAGGAGACTGATTTTCATGCATAGATGCTATAGTTGGTTAACTCTTGATTCAAGTAAACCTCAGTCAATGTCCTTTTCTGTGATTTCAAAGGAATTATTTGGAGTGGGGTGTGTTGGATAAAGATAAACAATGACATCATGCACAGAATTTCATGGAATATTCATATTACCTTGAATTATCATTCATTTAATGAATGGTTTATGTTAGTCACTGATGTAGGTGCCCAGGATGTAGCAGTAAATAATATAGGCATAATATATATAATATGATCTAATATGATATATGATATAGTAAGATATAATGTAAAGGTTGGCCATAAATAAGATTGTTGTAGCCAGTGAGATGTGATAAAAAGAATTTGTAACGGTTCAAAAGGAAAGAGCATGACTACAGGATGATCAAAGACTTCAAGGACAGTCCATTGAAAAAATTGGAAGAAGGCAAAGATATGTTCCAAACTCCTCACCACTACAACTCCTGGAGGCAAACACCACATTTTACCTATAGTTTTGTCAGCATTTCTGCACAATAAAAATACTGTATTTTTTTTTTATTCCTTTGTTAAACCCAGACTATCAAAACAAAACAGTGCCTCAATACCCATAAATGGTTAAATATATATGGACACACAAGCTTTTCTCCTGCTGATTCTGGTTAGTGGGATAATATGCTTTTGAACATATCTGATCTGATCAGAAACAGACCATAAAACAACAAAAAAAACCTTTCTTTTATCTCCCCCCACATATACCTTGTATAATTTCTGAACATTTAGGTTCACATGATCCTTAGCTGCTCTATGTTGAATGCTAACTGAACATAAAGATACATTCATTAACAGCATTTAAACTCTTATTAACTTGGGTCTCATTTTTGTTATCATGACACAGGTCCAACTGAAAAGCAGCTACCCAACTCACTAGAAAAATACTTCACAGTTAAGATTTGATATAAAGAGGAAAATATAGATTGGGATTTCTAGTCAATTGAAATTGTTTATAAGAATGTACAAAACAGAGGCAGATAAAAAAGTTGTTCTGCCATTTCTACTTTTCCACACCAATACCTATACCAATTCAGGACACTTACAGAATCATTTTTGCCTATAGCTTGAGATTTAGATAGATGATTATATTTTATTCTTTTTTTATGCATGCAGGAGGGAAATCACTTAAAATGGTTTCAAATTTCTCCTGTTTGATACCTTCAAATCTATGCCTCATATACCAGTACTCACAAATTCAAGTCAATTGACATAATTCCTATCATTTTCATTTTAGTATACAAAATTGCACTGTATAAGCTCTAATTGCCGAATTCTAATTCACTGTGTTTTCCCATTTGTAGGTAGAGTCTTTTTTTTTTTTAATGAGACCTTTCGTGGAAAATTATCCCTATAGGCACAGTCTTCTATGCCAATTCTGTTTCTTCAACTATTGTTTTAATCAGTTTGTCTGCTTGTAAGCTGGCCCTTTGTTGTAGCCTGTTTTGAGGTAAAGGTGGCTGCAAAGGGTTCCTCCCCTGGAACTTAGGCATTAATAAGCCATTTTAGAAATAAGAACCCTGTCTTGAGTCAGAAGCCAGAGCACTGGAGATGCCCCAAGGAACAGAAATGCTCATGAATTTCTGAAACTGCCTTTCTAATTTGCATTTAAACATAACTCTTGAAGAACAGTTTCACCTGTGATTTTCTAAGCTGGGAGTAAGGGAGTTTAGATGTTGAATATGTACAAATTATGTTAATACAATGGCAGTAAATAAAACTTAAATCTATTACCATATAAAGTGCATATGTTGTATCTAAATGTCTATTTTCTGCCAAAGGTTGCTTGTTCTTTCCCCTTAGATGAAATGTGATGGAATTGTTTTTAATTAAGGGAATCTCTATAATTCTTATTTGATTAAAACTCTGATTATTCCTCCATTTCCTGTAACCTAGATATCAGAAATCTTCGCAAGAGGAGGATTAGTTAGTGCCTGGTGACTTCATAAGATGGATTGAAACCAATCTAATTTAACAGCTGTGTGCTCATCAATAAGTGTACTCAAGCACAAAAGTGAGCACAGTGTTGAGCAGTTTTGATACCGATTGCATGACAACCATAGATTCTGTATCCAAATACTCACAGACAAGAAGCTAATTGCAGTGATGAAAGGTATACCACTAAAAGCATGAGTAATCGCTGCCATGATCCAAAGATAACCTGCTCTCCTTTACTACTATGGCACTTTGGCATTTATCTAAACCTGTCTCTCACCAACCTGACAACCTTTTGTCTCTTGACCAATAAAAAATGGAAATGGATTTTCATTGATGCTCCTGCATCAGGGAAGTGTCTCTTTCACATGAGGAGTTTTAGTTCAGAAGTTGAGTATAAAATAAATGCAAAAGCTGACATTTGTTATCACACTGCAGAGAGGAAAGGCTAATTAATGAGATCTGTTTGAATCCCTTCTCTCTGCAATTACCCCTTGGTACCAATGGAGACACATTGCCTTTCTAAGTTGTGACACATGTTACAAATTCCCAGGGCATATGATGGTGTGGGCAATGAATCATGATGCAGCCCGGCATGGTGTGGTGACACGAAGAAAACATATTACCAGGCTGCAATTGAAGGTAGTGACAATTAATTATGTATTTCCTAATAAAATACATAGCTTCAAACACTAAAGAAAAATTAGGATTTTATAATTGGTTTGAAACTTGGAATAACCAGGAGTTTATGACCAACCAAGCTGCCTATGAGCCCGAAGGTACCTTTAACCTTAACCTGGGAATCATGTACAAATATTCTTTTTCCAGAGTAAGCTTTATTTTAAATTTCAAAAAGTCCTTTTGGTCTTTTATCATGAAAGTCACCAGATTAATAGGCAGTATACATTTGTCTCTAAGATGGAATCCTCCTGATCTACCAAATCACTCATGTCTCATTTTAACAATAGTGGGTCACAAAAAGCAGAAAAAAACTAAATAATCTATTAAAAATTTTCACTATCTGAATAATTTCACTGGATAGGATAAGCCTCCTACCAAAATAGAAGTAAAACTGCAAGAAAATATTCTAATTTCAAACTAATGATGTCAATATTCTTATGTACTCATGGGACTATATGTATGAACTATTCATAAATCACATCATTTACTAGGACATATTGTTTATTCAGTGGGACTAAGATGAAGAATATAGTTTAGGAAATCTGAACTGTCATATCTTAGGTCCTTAAAATCTTAAGTGGGTTGGGAGTAAGCAAGAATTTGAGTTTTCCATTTTCCTGAACATGTTTGAAACCAAGTCAGCTAGGATGCGATGAATGATCCCCATGCCTTGATGAGCAATTGTGGAATCATCTCCTGCCAGCATCCATCACACCCTTTCCTCAGTTCATTTTCGTCCAAGTTACTCTATTAGATTATAAAAGTATTATATCAAGAAACATCTTATGAACACCAGAAAAACACAGCCATGGAAACTAAAATACAAAGAGAAAGCTAAGAGATTCTAAAATCAGCATCTTACTGATCAAATGGCCAACAAGGTACCCAGGTCCATACAACCAGGCAGTGATAGATGTATGGGAACTCATTGTCCTCTTGCTTGTCTAGGGTTTCTCTACACAGTTCACTGCATTGTAAAGAGGAGGTTAACATCAACTCTTATTCAAAATTAAATTCTACTAGATATTGTGGATTTCTGGTGGGAATACTTCTGGAATGAAAAGGCATTTTCAATTTAAATTAAATTAAATTAAATATCCAATTATGTCACAGAGAATCATACTTCAATAGGAATCTGTTTTACTTTACCTTTTCATAAAAAGAAAAATTCACTTCTTTCTAGTCATAAATCAAGAGTTTTAAGCAAAGTGATTCACTTTCACATCTGATTAAAATGCAGCCTATTTTAGGCCTGGGAATTAGAATCTGAGGTCTAGGGATTCAATGAAGTCATATGGAGTAATCCATATATATATTCTCCAAGAAAGGGTTCCCAGATTTTTTTCAGATTTCCAAATGGATCTGTGACTCTGCTCAAAAGATTAATAACTGCTGTTCCAGAGAAAGCTGAGGTTTTGACAAACCTAAGAAATCCTTACTCAAAAAAATCTTGTTTCTTTCAATAGCTCCTAAATCTCTTCAATTCACACAACTGCTTTTAAATTCACAAATGAAATCCACAAGACCCTAGAAAGAAAAGTAAATTTTGCTTTACTGGAAGAAGAGTCATCAGCAATTAATTCTACAGTGTTATAAATTTAATATAAAACTTTTTTACTTCATTTCAGATACCTTGAACTTCAAAATGGACCTTCTCAGCAAAGAAATAGAGTCTTTTCTTTCTTCCCTTTCTTTCATGCCTCCCTCTCTATTTTTTTCCTGAAAAAAGCACTTATATTTATTTGGTTTCAATTTTCCTAGTTAGTGTTTTCTTCTAATTCAAGTGACTGAAACTAAAATTATTCCACTTCGAGAAAAGAAAAAGCTAAAAGCTAATTTAATATTGTTTTCCACATACATGAAGGGTACTCAGAGACAGGATGATAGCCAAAGGAAAAGGGTCTTTGAACTGAAGTATGAAAAAGTATGAATTTGCTTAAGGCTGCATTTTTGACATAAAGGGTTCATAACATTAAACCTAACAGATGAGAGATAATTTTTGGAGACATTTAAATTAGGGTATGTTTTTAAATGTTTGAGATGCCTTGGATGCAGTTCTACTTAAAATCAAGAGGAAGAACTTTACCAATAGTGGTCTCTGGTCTCCAAGTCTAGGGGTACGACTTGAATATGAAAAGCTCAAACACTAGCCTAAATTATTCAGAGTCATTTCTCCAAAGGACGTTGGTTGGTGGCAATTAATCAATAAATCTCATAGAACTTCAGTCTCTCTTCACTAGTCACTTTCACTATAATATAACTTGATTAATATAACCTGTTTTTCTATTTAGTTTGAGAGGGGGTTTCCAACAGGGAGAGTTCTTTTCCCTAGCACCCCATCAATCCTTTTCAAGAAATGCTAACTTTTCAAAATAAAAAAACAAATGCAGATCTCAGATATGGTAAAAGAAATTACATGAATGCTAATTCTTTCAAAATTTATTATTGAACTTTGCAGGATACCTTTTTGTCTCTCTTCTGTATCTCTGTTGCAAAAGGTAACAGTCCAGTCCTAATTTCAAAACAACCACCAATTAGACTGGACCAATTTTGTCTTCATTTTTGCTAGACTTAGAGTGCTCTTTCTAGCTTTAGATTTTCAGACTGACTTCAAAGTGTCTCTGTGGATCCTTAGGGGAAATTTAGGGGATACTTGAGTAAGAGTTCAGTTCCCCCCACCACCAACTGATCTTGTGCTCACATGTTCATATATGCTGAATTGTTGAGGGATCCTGGAAAACATCTGGTTAACATTTAACTGTAATGCAGGTCTCTCAATCACAGTTCCAATACAGTACCAACTACTTCCAAAGCTTTTTTTAGGAGAAAAAACTCATTCCTTGAAGCAACACATCACAAAGTTGTCTTTCTCTAAATAAACAAAAGAACTCAGCTGAAAATTCTCTGATTCATATATGTTCACTTCATATTAGTCTGAGAAATTTCATTCAAATATCTGAAACCTTAAATACCCAATTATAAAACTTCTAGACTCCATAGAGCAATGGGTAGTGCATTGACTTCTAAAAATCTACTAGATACAGTAAATCAGTACAGTGACAAAAATCTTCCATTTTTTGCACAATGATGTAGGAGAGGAAGTAGTCAACAAAACAATCCTACTTATAATCATATTTTAAAGAATCAAATACCTAGGAATAAGCTTAAGAGGTGGAAAAACCTACACAATGAAAATGGTAAGACATTGTTAAAGAAGACAGTTACAACACAAAGAAATGGAAAGCTACTTCTTGCTCACAGATTGGAGATATTAACATTATTAAGATGACCATCTCAACCAAAGCTATATACATATTTTATGTAATACTTATCAAACTATCAATAACATTATATAAAGAAATATTGCAAATATTACTGCAATTTATATGGAACCACAAAGGATTCTAAATATCCAAAGCAATCTTGATAAAAAAGAATAGAGGCATACATTCAGAGTTCAAACTATACTATAAGCCTATAGTAATATGGAAATTTCTCAAAATATTAAAAATAGATATGTCATAAGATCCTACCTGCAACACATAAAAACACTGATTTGAATGGAAATATGCACTCCTATGTTCACTGCACCACTATACAACAACCAAGGAATGAAACAACCTAAGGGCACAAGAACAGGAGATGGATTGAGAAGCTGTGAATTATATATACTACAACATTACTCAGCTATAAGATAAAAAATGAAATCTTGTCATTTATGACAATATGATGGATCTAGAGAAGATTAGGCTAAGGAACATAAGTTAGCAGCAGAAAGAGAAATATAGGGTGATTTCATTTATATGTGGATTATAAAGAAAAAAAAAAAACAAAAGAAACAGACAAAACGAAGCCAAAACAAACCCTAGGAATCTGACTACAGAATTGAGACTACCAGAAGGTGAGACTGAGGGATGAGTACAGAGCACTATGAGAACTATTGTGGAATAAAACTGGTGCTTTGGTGTTTTGGTGTAGTGTGTGGCAACATGCATTTGAATAGGTATTATATCCCTAAATAATACAGTGCTTTAAACCAATCTCACCACAATTTAAGAAAGAAAAAAAAAAGGCTGAAAAACCTACCTGAAACCAAAAGACAGCAGTAAATTCTATGTAAAAAAAATATGTATTAAATGTTCACATTACGGTTTTATTGATACTTCCAAAACAAAATTACCTATTAGTTAACAAAACAGTGATAACATCAATGACAAAATGAAAGTGGAGGTAATTAATGATCTCTCTTTGAAAACAGAGGTCAAGCAGCTGACATGACAAATAAAAATGCTCCCCATTCAAGAAAATGGGGACATTCTCCACTTCTGGACAAATTCAAAATCCTCTGTACCTGTATTAGTCAACTAATTTTCAACAAAGGGGCAAAAAACAAACACTGGAATAAGGACAGCCTCTTCAATAAGTGGTGCTGGGAAAACTGGACCAAGACATGCAGAAAAATGAACCAGGACAACTCCCTCACACTTCATACAAAAATCAACTCAAAATAGATAAAAGATTTGGAAGTCAGACCTGAAACCATAAAATACAGAGAGTAAAACTTGGGCAAAACTTTTCAAGAATTTAACTTCAGAAACCCCTTTCAGGATACATCTACAGCTGGTAAAAAAGTAAATAAATAAAAGAAGGAAAACATAAATAGATGGGACTACATCAAACTAAAAAGCTTTTGTACAGCAAAAGAGACAATAACCAATACAAAAAGAAACCCAACTGCACAGGAGAAGATTTTTGCTCTCCATACAAGTGATACAAGAGCCTGATAACAAAGATATACAGAACTCACACAACTTAAGAAAAACAAAACAAAAAGTTCAGCCAAACAGTGGGGAAAAGATCTAAAAAGACACTTCTCCAAATAAGAAATACAAATGGCCAACAGGCATATGAAAAAATGCTCACATCACTAATAATCAGGAAAATGCAAATTAAAACCACAGTGAGATACCATCTTACACCTTACAGTACGAATGGCCCACATCAAATATACGGGCAACAAGTGTTGGTATGGATGTAGAGAAAAAGGAATACTCTTACACTGCTGGTGGGAGTGCAAACTGGTCCAGTCACTATGGAAGGCTGTGCGGAGGACCCTCAAAAAACTGGAAATAGAAGTGCCATTCAACCCAGCAATCCCACTACTAGGAATCTACCTAAAGGTCACAAAAAAACTAACTAAAAAAGACACATGTACCTGGATGTTTATCGCTGCACTATTCACAACTGCCAGGATATAGAAACAATCCAAATGCCCCAAAACTGAAGAATGACTGAAAAAGATTTGGTATATCTACACAATGGGATATTATTCATCAATCAAAGAAGACAAACTTATGTCATTCACAGCAACATGGTTAGAGATAGAAGGAATCATGTTAGCAGAAATCAGCCAGAAAAAAAAGAGAAATACGGGATCGTCTCACTTAGATGAGGGCTACAGAGAAGGCAAACAAACAAACGGACAAGAAAAATTTAAAGTGGCCATCAGAATTGATGGAAATTCGGGATAGAGAAGGAGAGGAGGGAGGGGCAAGGGTGGGGAGGGGAGGGCACAAGAGACAAAGGTGGTTCACAGGTGATGGGGTGGAGGGAGAGTCTCATGAAAAAGGGCTACTCACAGTCCACAAAAAAACCCAAAAAGTCCTTTTATAAAAGATTTTTTTATTCTGAGCTTTACCTTTAAAAAAGTCTTTCCTTAGTTCTACTATCTCTGTTTTAAACATTTTCTTTCTTGCTGCAAAGCCATAATTTCAACTCCAAATATCACTAAGAGCTTGAACTCCATAAAGTACAATGTAGATAAGTAAACGCCCCTCTATCTGTCTTTATTGCTCAGTCTCTGTGGTCTTCAACTATCTTTCCATAGTCATGTGCCCTTAATTAAATATAAGTTTCTGGTCAATTTTTTAATGCAAAAACTCATGTCAATGTCCATGGGTTTATAGCCCCATTATTGTTACAGCATGCTATTCAACTTCAATTATTGCTCGACTTAAGCTAATAGAGGATTTTGAGTTTCATATTCATAGTCATAATGTCACTGATGGAAATAAATACTGTGCTGTTTGCCTTTCCCTGCTGTTCTGCAATCTCATTTGAGCCTCAAAGACTGTCTGGCATACTTGGCCCTTGTGCCAGGACAGAAGACACAAGATAATCCCTAACAGACACAATGTCAATGTTTTCCTTCTTCTAATAGTGGATATAATGATGCTCTGTCATGAATGTGCAGAGGTGTCAATTAGTGACAGGGCATATCTCTGAAACAACTGTGCTATAAGGACACAGAAAAAAGGCAATGATTTTTCTTTTCTCATATGTGGCAATTTTTAGATTTCAAAGGAATAATAGACACACTCTATGAAAGAGTTTGATTTCTAGCAACTGCTTTTCTTTTTCTGATTCCATTAATACCAGGTTTGTTGACTTACGCACAGACCAGGTATTCTTCTTATTTAGTACTCTCTAGGTACCTATTATCTGTATCAATTTTCTTTCACCCAGATCAATGTTATAAAAAGAAAAAAGGTCTTTAAAGTCATTGTATTTTACTTACCCAAAATATTTATTGTCATAACATGTTTTTATAGTCAATCGAAGTCAACTTTAAGTCACAGTTATTCCTAAGTTAAAGATGTGTTTCTGAAGACAAAAGTAATCCATGTTCATTGTAAAAGTATATTGAAGGAGAGTAAAAAGCTTTAAAAAAAATCCTAAATGCCACCAATCAAAATAGTCTTGACAGTGGATTCTGTACTTATAAAATTAAGATAATATCTATATTTTGTTGCATATACTAACTTTTTAGTTAACATATAATAAAGATATCTTCAGGATGATATGTTGTCACATAGGGGACTCAGGATATTTGTTTATTCTTGATAAAGTGAGTGAAGCTATGGCATACCTACCTGTAAGAAATATTTCAAGTTTCTTCACTTAAATTCCAAATTGTCATTCAGAAAGTTAACAATTTAAACTTCTAAAAAGACACTACAAGAATGACTCTCCAATCCTTCAGTCTTTAAAGTTTTGCCAATTTGATAGGTGGTATGACACTGACATTTTTATTTGCATGTCTTTATGCTGATTCTTTCATTTTTTTTTTTTAATATGGATATCTCCTTTTGTAAGCTGTCTACTTAGGGCTTTTGCCCATTTTTCATCTAGAGTACTAGGTTTTTTTCTGATTTATAATTAAACACCCTTCCTTTATGTCTTAGGATATTAATAGACTGCAATTTTGCCCTCAGCATGTCATATACCTTTAAATACAGAATCAGTCTAAAGACTAATATACAAATTTATATCTGTGTCATCATCTTAACTTCAAGGTGACATTGGGATTGACTCCATCAACAATAAGCAGATGAGTTCTACATTCTGAATAAAAATCAAAACCAGTAGAATTATATGAAAACTAAAGTCTTCAACTGACAACTCAGCAATGATAAAAAAAAAAGGTATTGTGTTGCTTTCTTCACTCTTCATAAAGAGAGGACAGCAATTCCCTGAAGATACTATGTCTCCAAACATAGTTTGAGGAAACACTGTTCCTCAAACCAAAGGAGTCATACACAAGCAAGTAAAACTGCTGAGGACCAAACTACCAGCCTTTAGTATTCAATGTGGACTTCTAAGGTGACAAAACCAGGAGAACATAAGCTTAACAGAAAAATGCAATGCAGCTGTGCCACCACAGACACGGAGTTACTTGAATTTCTGAATCTCATTCTGCTATATTAGCAACTGAAAATAATCTTTATGACTAACTGGGTCCAATGTTCCAACTTCCCTCACACCATGGAGCCAGGATATTAAATTTACTAGAAATTTGCAGAAAACTATAAACATGGAGCATTTAACTCAAAATGAAACTGAAAACCAGGCAATCAAGAATAGGACTAAGATTGGAAACAGTACAAAAAACCAGCAAGGACAGAAAAAATTCCTAATTAAAGACAAAAGAGGGTTCAACAGTGTAGCTGAAGAAATGAAGACTTCAAGGCTTTAATGAGTTAGGTTTACTCACCTAGAATTAGTCAGGCAATTGCCAAAAAAGGTACCCTCCCTGAGGGGTAGGGGATAGTCTTTGTCACAATGTCTAAGTACTAATTCACACCTCAAGTATATAACCAGGCACACATGGGATAATCCACAAATCATTAATAAAGACAAAAATCTCAGCTGCTGAAAAAATTACTCATGTGTCTGTGACTGATTAGAACCTAACCATGAGAGATTAGAAACCATGAGAGTTTAGAAACAGTCTTAATCAGAAGTTGGTACAGTATGAGATTAATTTATATTTCCTCAAACAAGTTATCAGTCACCACCCTCATCCAATGACAAAAAAAGGATAGAATGGAACATACTACTCTCTCTGGCCCATTCTGGCATGAATGGCTTACAACTTTTCAATCATTCATGTAAAGACAATGCCCATGTAGGCTGATCAATATAACACAATTCATTTTTTGCAGCTTGCTTGTGAATTAGTTTATATATCTCTGCTACTTTCACTGTTAATATTATTGTTATGTCCTGAAACATCATCAAAAACATCATCAAAATCTTTGCTAACCAGGCAGTACTTGACCTTCAGGAATGTAGAATAGCCATTTAAGGGAAGAGGATGAAGGACAATTGGACCAATATTTTTAATCTATTGACTTCAGTAGGACCACAAAACAAAAACATTTTTCAGCACAATTCAGGTGAGAAAACTCACTGTTTGCAGAATTTTGTGTGTAAAAGAGATTTTAATGAACTGAATTATTCAGATGATTGGCCTGCATTTAATTAAAATAAGAGAATAATGCTACCATACAAGTTGTTTCCAGAAGGTTTATAGTACTGAGTATTCAAAGGTTTTGCAATAGTAATACATAGTTCCAGAAAGTGCCAGCAGAGCAGAAATATTAATCTAAACAACATTAGTTTTAATTTCACTAATTTCATAAGAAATCCACTTCACAAGGTTTATAAAACTCTAGCCTTCAAGCATGAGAAAGAAAAGCTCTTTCCTCTTTTACATAAAATAAGACAAAATAAAATATAAAAGTATTTTCTTTCTAGTTTGTTAAAAGTAAAATTTGTTTATACATTTTTCATTTTGTCTTTTATTTTCAACTTTATTATGTGATATAAGCATCCCTTAATATTTAAAACTTCAAGCTTCCAGTGTTAAGGAGATTGTGGAAAATACAGAAAGTAGACAACAATGAATCTAAGAACGATATATGAGTACCAATCACTTTTAGCCAATTTGTTGATTTTTGTATATAAAAAGGAATCTATGAAACTTTAAGTTCAGTCCTAGGTAAAACTGTTAATGATGCTAGATCCTCTTCATTCAGCTTCCATATCCAGTTTCATTCAAAGTCCTTATTTTCATGTTGTGAAATAGCTAGAGAAAATAAGTATAGTTCCCGTTTGTGAAGGCATGGGCTAACCATAAAGATCGCTTAACAAATAACCTGGAAAATTATCTAGGTATATTTTTGCTTTATTTTGGTAATCACATGTGTGATCACAAATATGCGATCACACTATGAATATAAAAATAATGAATAGAAATGGAGAGAGGTATGTTAATAAATCTACAAAACTAAAAACAAAATAGTATGTTAATACCATCTGTTCCAGTTCTGTATCTTCCAACTCTGCCACTCCCCACCCCATCAGAAGGACCTAGTTAATTCACATGAGCTGCTTGCAGCATGAGATTCTTGCCAGAACACTTAACAGCCCCCTCATTTGTTGGGTGGTTTTATAGGTCTCTGGTGCTGAGCAGAGGTAGGACAGCTTGCAGTGCAAGAGGAGGACAGATAAAACCACCCTGCTGTGCAGATTTAGTCCGTTTGCACTGGCTTTCATACAGAAAACAAATTGCAACCTCTCACAAAGGGGCCCTTTTCTGCACTAGCAATCCTGAAAAATGCAGGCAAAAATGAGTAAATCAGGCAACTTCACATCAGGAGGAAAAAAAATGGCTACCACTCCAACAGCTGCTCTCATAATTAAGAACAGATTTCATCACTAAACTCTTGCTGGTTGTGTCTGTAGCAAAACAAATACACAGATGTGAGACATTTACATACTGGAAATTCTGTACAGAGTAACCAAACCAAATTTACCTTTTTTTGCTTTAAAATAACCTCTTAAAAATATCATGCAGTCAGTGACAAAGTATAAGGTAATGCTCAAACCCTAAGTACAACTATATTTCTGTCATCATCTTGCAGCTAAATTTATTTTGGCATTCTACCAAATTCACTTTCTTTTTACATATTCAGAACTGCAATGGACTGCCATGAACATGACCTCTTTCAAATAATGAAAATGTGCTACCAGTTTCTTTTACTAATAAAATTTGCTAAATTTATGGCTGCCTCATTTATCCATGTTTTAAAAGATTGCAAGGCACATACAGTAAAGGAATAGCATTTGACCTTTTAAAGGTAAATTGGTGTGTAGTTAAATCAGAGAAATAAAAGTAATGAAATGATAAAATTATAATAAAAACAAGTAGGTAAGGACAAATTAATCAAATGTCATTCCACTACAATGAGAAGAATAATCTACAATTCACACAATGTAGATCAATCTCACAACAAAATTCTGAACAAAAGAAGTCAATAATATAAAGCATAAAAAGGGGCTTGCATAATAGTCTTAATGTTAGAAGCCAAGAGAGTTGTCACCCTTGGGTGGGTGAGTGGTACAGTGCTGGGAGGGGGCATAGATTTCTAATGGGCTGGCAATACTTCCTTCTTAATCTGGGTGATGGCTACACAGATGTGTTCAAGTTTTAAAAATTTGAGCTGTCCATTCCAGTTCACTTTTATATGTATAAATTGTATTTCCAAGAGAAGTGAAAAAAATATCAAGTTAAATTGAAAAGTTGGGTAAGGCACATATAGTAAATTATTAATCACTATTCTCAATGTCAACCATAAGCACCTACTCACTAATTTGTTTTTTTAAACAAATAATTTATTTACATATAAATTTCACATCTTTGTAATCCCCGGGGTTCAACTCCCCAACCCTCCCTGAATGTTCCCACCCTGCCATGCCCCTCCCCTCCAGTTGTGTGCTTCAGTTTGGTGCTTAGCTTGTTTTGACTTCTCCTCATGGCTTTTGTTTATTTTTTTCCTATATACCGTATATTAGTGAAAGCATTTGGTGTCTGTCTTTTTCTTTTTGACTGTTTCTGCTAATATATTTCTTCTAGGTACATCCATGTTACCATAAATAGATCTAATTTGTCATTTTTAATTGATGAGTAATATTCCATTGTGTATATATACCACATCTTTTTCATCCATTTGTCTGTTTTGGGACATGTGGGTTGTTTCCATGTTCTTGCAATTATAAATAGTGCTGCAATAAACACCCGGGCACAGGTGTCCCTTTGTACCCACATTGAGGTCTCCTTTGGGTAGATTCCCAAGAAAGCAATTGCTGGATCAAATGGTGGTAGTTCCATTTTCATTAGTTTGAGGGTCCTCCATACTGCTTTCCATAGTGGCTGGACCTACTCAATTTGAACTACAACCTCTTCACCTGACTCAACTGACCTTAGCGGTCACAAACTCCCTAACACTGTTACAATCACATCCTTATTAACAATCTTCAACAAATCATAATATTGTTTTTTGAATAACTAAGTTGGCTAAATGTTAGCTTAAGTTAGTAGCATGATATTCTAGGATAGTCTCCTATCTAATATTTTGAATTAATTATCCTCCCAAAATGTGATTGTTAAATTTTTATTGTGTGCTTCATTATCACCATGAAAAGGTAAACCAAAGAAGCAGTTTATACACATTATTTTTACCAAAATGTGCTTCTAAATGCAATTTTAAAATGGTATATTGCTATACTGTTTTTACTTAGAGGACACCTTTGTTAATAATTCACAGATGTAGGCTAATAAAAAGGTATTAAAAGGCAAGATGTCTATTCAAGTTGACCAAACTATTTTATAAGAATCTGAATATTTCAAATAGTACCACCACCAAAATACTGAACATGTAGTTAAAAAGTGTTTGAATGATAAATAGAAGTAGTATTTTTATCCATAGCTGTTATCTTAGAAGTTGAAATAACACCTTAAATAAGCACTAAGGCATTAGAGTATCTGAGGGAAAAAAATTTAACAAATGAGTTGTAGTTGTCAATGATATAGGTGGTGCTTTCTACACTGTCACCCCGTTAGGTCTGGTGAACAAACAGGCTGATCTTTATAGATAATCTCGCACACTTAGTGGCTTCCCAGCTGCACTTCTCAAATGGTGACCATCAGTGCATGAACCAGGGGTCATTGCATACAGTTTCTTTAGCCCTAAAAGGTTGGTCTCTCTGACCTCTCTTTATGTTTGTTGATCTATTTCTATAGTATTGCAAAGGCTGATTCTCTTCTAATAGTTTGATTCTACACAGTAAATAATGTTAAACTATTAGACCTCAAGAAGAAGGGACATAGAAAAGTCTACTCATAGTCCACATTTATCTATTTGGGGTACACATATATAAAGCCCTAGAAAATGTGTGCCTTCAATGAAACCCTCCAGAAATCAGTGTTTGCTGAGTAAACTGAAACAGCTCAATAGTAGGATTCCCTTTTCTACACAACATTCCACAAACAGACAGGCGCACCTTGGAGTGACACATTAAACAAAATTTGGTTTCCATTAATCCTCAGACCCTACTGTTATATCATAATGAAATCTACTTGGGGACCTGGAATAATGCAGGGCTCATTTATTTTAATTTGCTCTTAATATTAGCTGGAATAAGCAATGTTACTTATATTTTTCTATGTGTTTGCTTATATGTATTTAAATGTTTTAAAGAACTCTTTTATCACCATAATTTAAGGAAATTATGGCTATATTTTAAAAGAAATTACATGATTTCAAATTCCTACTCCTCAAATGTAGATACTTTTCTACAGATCATCTGCTATCCCCAAAGACAGTCTAATCCATGAGTTTACTCTTGGCCTACCCATATTCCAAAAAATTTTTGATCTGGCATTTAGGAATTTAAAGTTCAGTCATAATTCTGATTGGATAAGATATAAAGTATATTATTTTTTCAACCCCCAGCATAAAGCAGTGTTCACTGATAAAACACTATGAATCCTTTGTGAAAATTCCTATGTGATTTTTAAAAAAATAATTCAACATTCATTTGTGAAGTGCCTGCATGCTAGGTACTGTATTCAGAGCCAATGATAGAAAGGTTAATAAGACAGGGTGTCAGTCTGGTTAGGGTCTCACAGATTAATGAAAGTGAAGAATATGTGAATGAAATGAGATATGAATGAATGAAAATGTAATATGATGGATGGATGGATGGATGGATGGATGGATGGATGGATGGACAATAGATTGGGGTGGGGAAGTTTCACATGGAAGATGATAAAGAAGGTTTCATGACAGATGTCTTGATGGGGTGGGAGGTGAGCAGATGCAGAAAATCTCTGGTATGCAGAAACCAACCACACAAGCATGAAGCATGAAGGCATGAAAGTACATTGCATGCTATAATATGGCAGTCAAGTACTGAGCGGTTAAAATGTAGTGGTTCAGCGTCATGAGGTTAACATTAAAGGGGTGAGTTGATGTGAAAGTATGAAGAGTCCTGTATGCTCAATTCAAGTATCTAGATTTTAATATCCTAGGTTAAAATACTAGTTCCAGGAATTTCTTTGCAAACAAAAAGTATGTTATAATGAAATAAGTGTGGAAAATGCTAGTTCCATAGCATCCTTTCAGATATTTAAAACACACAACAGTAAATAAAGCAGTAAAACCAGTTGAAATGTTTAGTTTAAACACCACCATCACAGAACCATTGACATTCCTCAAAACTAATGTTCTGAAGAACAGACACAAGGGGATGAGAAAACTGTTGCAGGAAAGTGAGGGAATAAAAGGAGCTTTTGGAGTAGGAATATAACATGATGAGATTTATGTTCTTTTTATTTCCTCTTCATTAGGAAAAAGTTTTAACTGTATATGTATGGTAGTGGAATTAAGTTTATAAGATACTAATAAGACTCCAAAAGGTATGAAAAGGAATAAGGAACACCACTTAAGAGAATTTCTTAGGCAAATTTAAAAGAAATTAGTGGAATAAATGTGGAATAAAAGATAGAAAGGAAATAAAAACTACTTCAAAGTTTCTAGGTTAGTTACCCAGAAGGTTCTTCTTTAACCAAAATACAAAATTTCAGAGCAAAATCTGCTCTATAGTAAGGCAATATGATAAGAGCTGGCCATTTAAGTATAGGAGGTTGTCTACAAAAATGTCCATCTGAGCACAGCAAAAAAGCCAGAAATAGACCTTTTCAGATTAGAAGAAAATTTAGGACTAGAGATATATATTATAATCATATGCATGGTATATGAAATCTTTGGCATAATAAAGTTCCTCTGGGAAAATGGGTATGGCAAAACAACAAATATCCAGAACACCAGCATTTCAATACATAAAATGCAAAATTAGTGAATCTGATCTATGTTACTCTTGTGATATTTTAACTTTCAGGTTTTTTATTTAAAAATTTAGTTTTAGTGAAACATAAAAGGTTCTCTTGTACACTACTCAGAACAGAATTCAGTATTGGTCTGATAATGCTTTATATTTTATTTTTATTATTGGTTATTGGTATATCATGTAAAGGAATCAAAATATGTTTGGAAATATAACTGAAGTGAGAACAATGAAGATAACTGACCAAAGTCTCATAGCTAGACAATCTTGGTTGCAACTAGTTCAAATAGTTATTTTAAAAAACTACAGGTTCAGAGGTTCAGGTCTGGAAAGACATCTGGGAAGTCTATCTCTGGATTTTAATCATAATTATTTTTTAATTACATCAAATTAGAAGTCTGAAAATTAGTTCAAAATATGATGGTCTCCATTTTACTTGTTTCTAAGGCATGTGGGGATACAAATCAAATCAAATAATTTATTTTTATAGGATGACTAAATATTAGAAAAGGATTTTGCTGTCATCACATAAAAGTCTTGTTTCTCTCCTGCAGGTAACAGGAGATTGCCTATTTGCAGGGAATATTTTCATTTGGGGAAAGAGACATGAAACTGAATTCAGATGATTCAGATAGTGCTGCTCAGGTTTTACTAGAAAGAAGCTGACTAGATGAACACTGGAAAGCTAGTATGAAAGTGAAATAATTAAAGTAGCACTAAGACTGGGAAGAAAATAAGACCTTTGAAAAAGGTAATCAAAAAGATACAGTATGGCTATAGAATATTTGGAGATGATTCCAGAATGTCAGATTCTAGGAGGAACATGAGCAACCTGAGGTTAAACCACTAAAATGAAAATATCCACTAAACAATTGGAAAAAGGAGATTGTAGCTTGGCTGTTACTTAACCACTAAGGCCTGTAAGATACTAATCTGAGAAGCATGTCAGAAACTTGAACTAGAACATAGATAACCCCAACTGAACCCAACCTTTACAAAAGCAGTTGAGTCATCATTTTTTCCCAGGGAGACTGCCCAGTCACTTATCTCATCCCTACATATTCTTCACTTGAAGTTTACCTGGGAAGGAGAAGGGACTAACAGAAAAAGGCAAAAATGATTTCCAATTTGAAAGCAAAGAATATTCTGAAAGTGAAAGAGTGACATTTAACAGTTTAATTTGCTCTAGGAAAATTGAATAGTACTGAGAAAAATTAAGCCTTTACAAACTTTATGCACATTAGGCAATCTGAGAGTTGTTGACCTCCCTTCTATTTTGGATCTTAGGACCGCAGGCTATTGGCTATTCAGAAATGCTTTTACTCTGATCAGCACAAAAGGTCATCTTGTATTTCCAGATCAATCTCTGTTATGTTTCATTTGCTGAAATATCAGATTAAATTAACCTCTGCTGTTCAACATTCACAAGGCCTGCTAGTCTTTCCCTTCCATTCCAACACTTAGCAGGGTGGGGTGGTGGTGCTGAGTCAGAATGCCATTATACTGAAGTGGGAGAATCTTACTGTGATGTATAATTTTTTTAAAAAAACTTCAAGTTTTTAATTAAAATCTTATCACAAAATGTTTCAGCCTTTGCAGATTAAGTGGAATTTTTCCACTTAAAAGAAATATAGTCAATTTCTAGGGCAGAGAACATTACTTGGAAAAGCAAAGTAAATATATTTCACTGTAATATATATATATATATTTAAACTACTTTACTGATTTGTCCTTTAAATTTAAACTTAAATAATTTTTTTTCATTCAAAAAAGAGGCATACTTTAATTTCTAACCTAAAGATACTATGGTTTACTGTACAATTTGTTTGATTTTTTTCACTTTTACTAGCTACTTAATCTGTGAAATACAGTTCAGGAAAAAAATGCATTTCTAAGACCTGTTGGTATAAAGATAAGCAGTTTATTTAATATCTAATTAAATATGGTCACCAGAGAAATCACAGTTTATGAAACATTATCAGAAAAAGATTAATCCATTTCAGGCTTAACCCAAATGTCGTAAAAGAACTCATGAATTTAGATAGGAGTCCACTTATTATTTGAAGACATTTTCATATTAAGAAGAGGCTATATTACTAGCTATATTTATACTTACTTCAATCAAATTCATATACTTTTTAAGCTATTATGGGTTTCAGGAACAATTATCAAGCTAGAACAGGGGTCTTTTTATTGTCTGTTGAAAATTTATATAAAGTTCTAAAGCACATTATAAATTTACAGACACCATTTTCTCATAAATACAAAAATATATAGATGATATCATTTCAATTCAAAAACAATAATTCAACAAAAAAGTATTGAATATTGGTTATATATTAGACTTGGAAACTGGGGAGATCAAAATTCATGAGAAATAAAACCTTAAACAAGCAACCACTTATATAAAGGAGTAACTATAACAGAATTTGTTCTTCCCCAACACCTTCTCATGTCTCCTTCATGTTAATAAAATTGGTGACCCAATCTAAATATTGGGTATATTTCCTAGCCTACTTTGAAAGCAATATACCAAATGACTAACCCTAGTTATATGGATATAAGAGGAGTGGTTTGTGCTGTTACCAAGTTGAACATTTAAGTGCAGGAGTTATACCTCAAATTTGTAAAGACAGATTTATAAGGAAAGAAAAATCTTTTTTTTTCTTTTTCTAAGTCACTCTCTCACATGAAGTAGCACCACAGTGTAATCAATTTGTAAAGGAGAAGCTCTTTTTTCTTTCTGAGGATTTTAATACTAGAAAATGCCCATTAAAAGGAAGAAGCAATGTTTAACTGCATAAGTGAAAGTTTAATTTCTAACTTTTTCATGAAAAATACAAACCTCAGTTATGACAATACATCATTCTTACAATTAAAATAGAAATAAGAATTAATATTTTATAAGGTCTTAGAAAAGAATGACATATATCATTGGAGGCAAATTTTTTTTAAGAAAATGTATGATCATCTGATAAAAGTAATGGACAAAATGAGAAACAATAAGAAACTGGATACCAAAAACTGAGTCACTGAAAAAATAGAGACAAAGTAACTAGAAAGGAACTAATATGAAAGAAAGACAAAATGATTCAATACATGGATAATTCCTCTAAGCAGCAAATCAAAAACAGTGTATGCAAACACTTAATTCCCTGAACTAGAAGACTGAATGAATCTTGAGAGTGAAAGAGCTCTCTATGTTTCAGGAAATACTCAATACTGAGATATATTTTGGCTAAGCTGCAGAAATTTAAAGAAGTAATTTTTTAAGTCTTCAAACATTAAAACAAATTATCTATAAGCAGTAACAGGATGAGCATATTAAAATACATATATCATAATTCTAGAGAGGCTCAAATCTGATGAAACCAAAGAAATATAAAGAGCAAGAGATGTGAAAAAGATAAGATTATCTGGAATGAATTTCATCTTCTGTCGTTTCTTTGCATGGTGGGATTTGAGTTAATTTTTAAATTTCTTTTTTTTCTTCATTTTAAAAAATACTTAACTGAATATGAAATCTATAAATAAAAACAATGAGTAATTTAACAGAAAAATAATAATAATGTAGGGAGCAAATATGCCAATAATCAAATATTATTAGTATTAGTAAATTTTTATAAAAGGAACTGACCCTGATGTAAGATTTGGCAGGAAAGGTAGGAACATATAATATTTTGTGCATAAGCAAAGAACAAAAGTATGAAGGAGAATGATATGCTTAGAAAATAGCAAGAAATCTGGGAAGGGATAGAGATAAAACTTAAGTCAGATTACATACTATTACTGAGCTTGCTTCTAATGTTTATTCTTTATTTTTGCTATTGATGTATCCATCATTATTTCAACCTGTTAAAGGAGATTTGTCTTTCTATATTTAGACTCAATGTCCAGAAATCATGGAAAAAATAATTCAGTACTAGACCAAGCAGGATTCTATTCTAGAAGATGATACAAAAGATGATAGGAAGGGGGATTCCTGTCCTCAAAGTGCTTACAAAATATTTGTGAGATCACACAGAAATAAATGCAAGTAGCAATATATGTCAAAATAATACACACTGAATCTATAGGGATTTAAAAGGAAGTTCTTTGATGATGATTTGAGTGATCTGTAGAAGTGGTAGAATTTTTTGCTACATTGTGAGAAAGGAAGGAGGATGTGAATTTAAGATATCTGAAGGGTAAATGTGTTAATCAGGCTTTTTATGCCACTTGACTATAACCTGCAACCTTGATTATGTTAATGCAAAGGGCACTTGGGAGCATAAGCACTCATATTATGGACACCCAATGAACATGGATGTGCATAAGTTTAAGTGTACACCCCTGAGTCTAGATGTGGGGATGAAAATGGGGGCAGCAACAACAATATCAACCATCACTAAGACTGGCATGATTACAGAAGAGGATAGAGAAAGTAAACCAGAGAGCAGCTTCCCAGCCTCCTTGCCCTGCCCTACCCTGCCCCTGCCCTGCCCTGCCCAGCCCAGCCCAGCCCTTCCCTGCCCTGCCCAGCCCAGCCCTGCCCTGCCCTGCCTGCCTGCCTGCCTGGCACACAATTGATTCAGTCTCAGCAAGGATGTGGAGAAAAAGGAACCTGTTTACATTACTGGTGGGAATACAAATTGGTTTAACCACTATGGGGGGGTCTTCTGTGTGGAAGACACAGCGTCTTCTGTGTCTTCCACACAGAAGACCCCCCCAGACTACTGAAAATGGAACTACCATTCGATTCAGCAATTCTACTTCTGGGAATCTACCCAAAGGACATCAAAATACCAACTCAAAAGGAAACCTGTACTCCTTCCTATGTTTGCTGCAGTTCTTTTTAGCATAGCCAGGATATGGAAACAAACCAAATGTCCCAAAACAGACAAATGGATCAGAAGGTTGTGCTATATTTATAAAATGGAATATTATGCAACAATAAAAAATGACCAATTTGATGTATTTGCTGCAATGTGGATGGAGCTAGAAGAAATATATAGGGATACAGGGAAAACAAATGAAAGGACAAGAAAAAGTTAAAACTAAGGAGCTGACAATAGATCTAAAGCATAAAGCAAGGGAGGGAGAAATCAGAGGAGGTTGGGGGATATTGGGATGGTGGTTCATGGGTGAAAAGATAATGGGAGAACCTCGGAGTATACAATGACATAAAAAACATATATGTGCAACCAACTGAAAAAAAGTGAAAAAAAATGGTCCACCTTCCTTGACTAATGTGCCTGTATAAGAGAATGACAGAAAGAGACCAGAGAAAGAATTTGGGGGGCACTGGGGAACTAAAATTGCTGCTTTCCTGTAAGCTGATTTTCTTTTTTCACTATTAAAATTCTGGGGAAAAAAAATGAATGTTTTAGGCTGCTAGAACCATTAGTGAACCCACTGAGATTGAGATGGTTGCAAAACAAAATCCAAGTTCATAAGAAACTACAGTATAGGATCCCTACCTATATCTACATTACAGTGCCATCAAGATAAAATGTTTACCTATTTCCTTACTGGTTATGAACAAAAGATAAACTAATCAGTTATAATTTGACTTTGAAAAAATAAGCCTTGCTCAAAATAATTTCAAGATCAATAGTTTTTCATCTAATTCCTTTATGGTTTAAATTTAGGTATTTGATAAATATGTGGAAATTACCTTTTTAACCATAGTTACAAAGAAAGACATTAAAAAGATACAAAATTTAATCTCCATTTAAACAGATTAATCAATACACTGAAGAAACTGCTTCCTCTTTCCAGTAAGTGTGTGAAGGGTCCTCCCCCCCACCCCAATCAACAAGCAATTCTGACGTCTTCTACCTGGAAATAGAGTCAGATCCCACGTTAAGGGTTCAATCTCCCCAGACAACCCTTCATTGCAGAGGCCAACTGTTAGGCCAGGTTGTTATCTGTGGTTCTGATTGACTGGTTATAAATCAGAGGTTCTTGGCTCCTCTTACTCAGGTTCTACTAATTTGCTAGAGAAGCTCACAGAACTCAGGAAGCTGGTTTACTAAGACCCACTTGTTAAAAGATAAAGCTCAGGAACAGTTCAATGGAAGAGATGCATAGTGCAAGGTATGGTGAAAAGCCATAGAGCTTCCATACCTTCTCTAGGCTTGCCATTCTCCTCAAACTTTACGTTCACCAACCAAAAGCTCTCTGAAGTCCCTCCTTTTGAAGGTTTGTATGGAGGCTTCATTACAAAGGCATAAGTGATCTGCTCATTGGCCACTGGCAACAAAATTCAACCTCCAGCTACTCTCCACTCCCATAAAATCAGGTCAGGTTGGTTTCCCTGGCAACCAGTATCCACCCTTAGGTTTTCCCAAAAAAATTACTTTTATTAACATAACAAGAAACATCTTTAACACTTAGGCAATTCCAAAGTTTTTGGAAGCTGTAGCTAAGACCAAACATATTGTATACGTATGCTGTAAGTAGATTTATATTGTAATAGAAAGCCAACCCAGGAATTCTAAGTTCCCTCTTATCTATGGGGCAGGCAAATGAAACTTGATAAGGATGTCACAGAGAGGAGTCAAATATCTGACAGATTTGGAGGAAATCTATCACCACCAATGATCTCTGTAAGAATTTCAAGAAATGTAAGAATTAAGGGAGACGGAAAGTGATTGATATATGCTGGTTTTCAAGATTCGTAAAAATAGCTGAATACATTGTTTAAACTTTCCACTGTTTAGCTGTCACACAGATAAGAGGTCAACCAGTTACTGAGGATTAAAAGCATACCAAGGGCTATGTGGACTCAAATACTATGTAATCAGCAATATTTCTAAAGGAAATGTCTAAGAAAACAAACAGGTCTGGATAAAAATGTGAATTATGTTTGCATAAATTATGAAACAATGCATTACCATAAATAACATAAATAGAAGTCTTGACAGAAACAGGATCAATGAAGCATGAAATGACATGGAAAGAAAAAGAGCCAAGGGGAAACGGTATCCACTAGAATCCAGGGGTATCTCTGAGAACTCCCTGTATTCTAGGCTATTTTAAGCCTATTAAAACTAAATTTATGTGACAAAGTTTTAAAACGTGGCTTCTCTCTTTCCATCATTCACTCGTCCATCATGTTCCACACTGTCACCTCTTTTGCTAAAGCACACATTGTATGGTCAGAGAACAGGCGCACCAACCAGCAGGAGACCCATAGCACATGGCACACTACCCCCTGAAGTCAGGGCTTCTTTCTGCCCATGAAAATCAAACAGAGGGGAAAAAAAGGAAAAAGAGGCAGAGCACAGAACATCCCTTTCAGAGCCATTGCAGGCTTGGCTTTTGTTTCTGAGGCCAGTATATAGCTCTATGGTTTATTTTACATGGGCTATGTTTACATACTTCGGTAAATATGGTTCCCACTTCTCTTTGTAACACCAGCTATAAATTACATGTTGGAAGTGCTTGGCTCCTCTTTTCCCATAAAAGGTTTGGCAGGAATTACTGAGGCCCCTAGGAGAGAAGGTCATTGGGTAGAAGGGAATGACTTCTTTCATCCATATACTTAAATTACTGAACTAATCCAACAAATATCTACTGAGCACAAACTTTGTATAAAGCAGTTAGAGATGCTTCAGTAAACAAAGTCATAAAAACAACAAAAATTCTTGCTTTTATGGCACTCAACATTCTAGTGAGTGAAAACTACCTCAACTTAATTTCCAGATTCTGAGCTTTCAAACCATTTACTATTAGAAGGTAACTGTGAAGCAAACAGAGTTGATCTAAATAATAATGATTTACTATTAGAGATTTCTTTTTGAGTGCGTCTTAGTGTTTATTAAAAAGTCATAAAGTATTGTTATATTGAATAGGTACTGTATAATGAATGTGTCCCTCAAACATCTAAATTTCAAATGGAAATACGTTCTTTATGAAGGCAATCAAATTAAAATTAGATCACTAAGATGAACCCTAAACTACAAAAGGAAAATTTGGACAAATAAAGGCAGATAACATAAAGAACCAGAGAGAAGACCACTCTGTAAGTTAAGGGAAAAGACCTAAGACTGATGCTTCCTTCTGTTCTCAAAAGACAGTAATCCTGCTAAAAGCTTGACGTTAGTCTTCTAACCTCCAGAATCATGAGAAAATACATTTCTGTTACTCGAAGTCAGGTGATTTGTAGTGCTGTTACAGCAGCCTAACAAAGAAACTAACAAAGTCACAGTGCCATGTCACATATAAAGACCCAGAGATCAGAGACTCTTAAACAGAGTAAGAGTCTGACTCAGACAAACTAGCTCCAGAGACCACAATCCCCTATTCTGTTCCACACCAAGCACTGCAGAGATGGGGCCTCATTACCATCATTCCTAAAAGATCCTGTTGGTCCTGAAGTCTGACCTTTGGTCAAAAGCAGAAACTAAAATGTCCAGGGGTGGTGAACAGGCTGTTTGACACATGTACAGCTTCTGAAGGCAATTTGTAAACAGCAGCAGGGAGAGTCCGCTTTCATCTACTCTAAAGGTATTGCTAATACCAGTTAATCATGTGGATAAGTGATGCCACGGTTCAGCCCAATTAAACAAACTATTTAATACTTTGTGGTTTCAAAGAGATCTATCTCAATGAGTCATTCTAAATACTGACTACTTAAGAATTTTAACATTTTATCAGCCAAAATCTTGTTGATTTTTTATTTCATTTAACAGGAAAAAATGCTCAAGTGTGATATGTATCACTGAAGCTAATACCTCACAAAAGTCAAATATACAGAATAAGAGAAAATTCAATCCTAAATGAGGCAACAAAATCTCAGGAGAGGGCTAAGCATTAAATGAGGGAAAGTCATGTCATTCATGCATTGTTATATTAATCCAGGATAATCTCAGTTTTCATAATTTTAAGTATTTCTAATATATACATAATTTTCATAATTTCTTTTTTTCTTCCATTCATATCTATCGCATATACACACATATACAAAAAACTACTTCCAATAATGTCCCCATTTTCATATTTTGATTGCTTTTATTGTCTCACAGGTATTTCTAATAATAATATAGTCAATATTTACAGAATTTTTATTTTGTTATCGTCGTACTTAGTACATTACATTTTTTATCCCATCTACTCCTGCCCTCATTAACTCTGTCACTCCACACTAAATATTATGACTTTCTTTACTTTGCACATAAGAAACTGCGAAGGTCCAGGTCACAGGGTTAACAAGTGGCAAGCCAGGACACGAAGCTTCTCATTGCCATAGAGTTGAACTCATTCCACTGAGTCCTGGTCTTGCTTGTGTACCTGTGCATCTGAAAACACATCCATGATTTCCTAACAATTAAAGATGAAATACAAATGAAGAGGCTGTTTTCACTGGACTGTATAAAGAGACTTTTTTTTTCAGGGTGGGAGAGATGCTAGTCACACATCATCTTTTGAAGTGACTCCAAACACAAAGGACTCTCTGCTCCTGATTAGTCCCAGGTTTGGAGTCAACATACACATAAGGTTGCATTTTAAGGAAAACAGCCCCGTAATCTGTCCAGATGTTTTCTGGGAGAGGAAGTTTTATGAGAATGGAAAAAAATACAAGAAAAATAAAGTATGGATTGCTAATAACCTCCCTCTGTGTCCTGCCTGCAATGCTTCTATCCTAGGGAGTAGTTTCCCACCCTTACAATATAAATTTTAATGAGTTCAAAGAAGAAAAGGGGTGGAAAAAGATGCTAGTTCCTTTCTCCAACAGGATACTTTTTAATATGCTTTCCTCCATTTTTTTCAATAAAAGGTTATAGGAAATGAGGTTATTTTTAAATGATTAAGTGCCTTACCAGATAGGGCCTCACTGGCTAAACATAAAAGTACCAAAAATATGGAAACATTTCTACTTGCCAGCCTTCATTATGACCTTCAGAATGACCCATGTATAATACAAAAAACAAGTGCTTTCATGCAGCATCTGAGATCAAAGTTGCAAGACTTCCCTCTTCCAAGTCTGCACAGTGCAAGATCCCCAAGTCCTTGCCAAGAGAATGGAGGATGTACATTATGTGAAGAGGAAGAAGTGCTGAGCTTAACCATCTGTGCTATTACTAAGACATGGCCTCTGCAATGAGTGATGGTGAATGGAGGTGATGGTGATGGGAAAAATTAGACCAAGACAGAGAGAGAAACTACATCTCTCCTGGCCATGCTGCCTCACTTCATCAATGATCAATAAATAGCATACATCCATTAAAAACAGTTATACACCTCAAATGTAATTAAGAAATGTAGACTGACATGAATATGGAATATATACATTTCTTCGCAGGTGCCTTTTTTGTCCAACAGGCTGGTACAGACTTTAAGTAGGAAGACATCCATTTTCATACAAAGGTAATCAAGAATGAACAGGAAATAGGACGCTTGCATCATTTATCTTCTGCAAACTTAACAAAATCAGTTAACTGCTTTTTTAGGAAGCTCTTTTGTGTGAAACATGGTGCTTTATCTTTTTGCTCTTATTTATGATATAAATGGTGTTTTAAAAATGCCTGTCATGGAAATGCTATGGGTAATCAATGATTTAATTGCTCATTTTAACTAATAAAATTCTGATCAACCAGAAGTGGTTACTATATTCTTGTGGATGAATTAGCAACAACTATTAAAATTCCTAAGATAAAGTCCATTAATTTATATTCAAATTTAGGGGTTGCTATTCTTATCAATGACTAAGATAAGGGCAAAAGTCACAGATGTCCTTCCCTTCCTTGACTTTTCAAATGCATTCTATTCCAGTCATCAGATCCTTTGCAAGAGCATATTCAAATTATCTCTATTTATTAAATTAGCAGAAAACAGAAATTAAAATGTGTATGGGTTGTATTACTACTACTGAAGATGTAACATGGGAAACAAATCAATTTCATAGCTTGTGAGACCAGCATTTTCCCTCAGTAAAATTGTACATAGGCTTTATTTTTTGCCTCTAAAACCTAGCTTATAAATTATATTTTTAATTGTATTATTTAAATTGAAGAAACAATTTACAATACAGTATATCATTTGAGGGTATATGTTCATATCTCTTCAAAAATATGTTCTTGCACCATGTCTATCACCAAAGCAAAAATAATTCTCTACCACAACCCACTGGCAAGGGAAACAAAAGCAAAAAAAACAAACAGGACTATATCAAACTAAGAGGCTTCTGCATAGTCAAAGAAGTTACCATAAAACAAAACGATACCCAACTAAATGTCTGATTTGCACATCAGACATTGGACAAGGGGCTAATGTAGATCTATGAAGAACTCATGCAACTCAATATAAAGAAAACAATCCAAACAAAAAAATTGGGCAGAAAACCAGAATAGACACTTCTCCAAAGAGATACAGAGGGTCAACAGGTACATGGGAAAAAAATGCTCATTATCACTTTTCACCAGTGAAATGCAAATCAAAACAAATTGAAACTACCTCATACCTTTGAAAAGTGGATCATATCAAAAAGACATGAAACAACTGGTGAGGATATGGAGGGGGGAAAAGCTCATACAATATTGGTGAGAATGTACACTGTTCCAGGCCCTAGGTTTCTCATAACCTCAAAAACAGATCTGCCATATGAGTCAAAAATTCCATTCCCAAATATCTGAAAAATGAAAAACACTAATTTAAAGAGATATGTGCACTTCTATGTCCACTAGTTACAACAATCGAGGAAACAACCTAAGTGCCTAATGGCAGATGAATGAATAAACATATAATTTATATACACAATGGAATACTATTCAACTATAAAAAAGATGAATCTTGCCATTTGTAACCGACTATAAAAATAATATATTCCTAAATTCCACTAAGTTTGAGGTTAATATAAAATACCTTTTTTTTCAAATTTAAAGTTATTATTGAAATATCAATAGCCAAAGACAGATAAACTGGTGAAGCTAATGTTACCCATGCTCCAAGACCTCTTGAGTAGGGATTCCTCCAAAGCCAGGGAGAAGTGATAGGAATGCATTACAAGTTATTGTATGATTCTGTAAAGATTACAGCGTATCAAATTTTCTATTCTCATTTTCCTAAGAAGAAACTCCAAGACAGCATAATGCTTAAGTTTTACAAAATCTGTATCTGCCCTAATAGGTTTATAGTCTCCAGTGTTTGGATTCTGAATTACACTGCAAAACAAAATTTTGTTTTTGTGTGTGAAACGAAAAAGTAATTCATTTCAATTATTTTAGGATTTAGTGTGTTCTGTCCTAGAACCAATGTTCTAGAATGTACGCATCTTTCATTTACTAAATCCCTTGTCTCTCACCTAATAGTAACCATCCTCTCAAGTGGTACTCCAGAGAAGGCTCACTTAATGAGAGTGGCTTCAAAAATAAAAGACTCAGCTATAACAACAAAAATATGTTTTTCATTAAACACAAAACTGAGCTTGGAAAAACCAGCCAAGAGGCAGGTGTATCAGTTGTGAAATTCCCTTGAGGTCTTTAACTTCCACATCAAATTGCACTGAATTTTTCCACACTAATTACCTATTATTGAAGACTGAAGAATTATAACAAATAATTTGCCATGGAAGCAGATAGAACACAGATGTTGTAGGAAAAAATGAAGAATATGAAGTGCAAAAGAAAATCAGGCAAAAGAAATTCACAAATTCTCAATTTTTTTAAAATAGCAGAGAATGTTTTTTCTACTCAAGGATTATAATGGTAAAGGAATTTTCCTAGTGCTGGAAGGCCAATTTTAAATTTAGTTAGGAATCTCTGAGAACAATTGCAAGTGAAAAGCAAAGTGCTGGAGTCTAATTTATTCAATTCATGTAAATTTCTTGGAGGCAGAGATGATGTTAGATTCTTAAAAAAATGTTTCACATCACTTTACACTAGTCATTGATTTATTTTTCTTACAAGGAATATACCTAAGCCACCCCATACAGCTGTACCTATACCCCCATGCCTGTCATTTTTACCTCACACTTCCTTTTAGCCTGCAAATTCTTCACACTGTTATAACCTACTATTAAGCAAACATCCTGAAAAAGTAGGTTCCAGAAATATAAGTTCTCTTCAGGTCATTTTTTCCACAACTTTCCCAAATAATGAATTCCTTATCTTGCTGGAAATCAATGTTAGTACTGCTAAAGGGTCATTTTCATATAGGCAATATATGTGTAAAATAAAAGGCATTACTGTGTTTAAAATTGCTTGATATGTTGAATTGTTTTGCACCTTCCAAAAAATATAATATTCCCTCAAAAATAAAACATGATTAGTTGACAAAATCCTTCAGTTTGGAAGTTATGAAGATAAATTTATAGGCATGTCCTATATATCAAAAAGGGTAGTTCTTAATTTCATGGCATACTATGTAAAACAACACCCCACCCAAAAAACTTAAATTTTGAAAAATAGTAAATACCTTGAAAGACATCACCCTGATAATAAGATTCATTTTCTTGTGATAGTTGTTTTTCTAAAGTGTCACAAGTTTCAAATTACCATATTTTCCATAATATGCAAAGCTTTTTGCTAAAGTTAAGAATGCGTATCTGCCCCAACCAAAAATTATCCAATTATAACTGTTCCACAAACATTCCTTGCCCCTTTTACACCCATGTGCTATTGGCCTCTGAGACACTTTCAGTATAGAATGTTAGCAAGGGAGTAGGTGGGCCCATTCAGTGTCATTACATTTTGGAAAAATGAAACATCTCCAATACAGAAGCTCTTATTTCTCTGAGTCTGCCTCTCCATTCTAGATATTTTCTTCTTTTTGTGATTATCAGACACTAGTACAGCATGCCATTCCCACTCTGGGAATAAGGGCATCCAGAAAGAGCCCATGTTATTGATGACATAGCCAAAAGCAGAAAGCACTGCAGCTACCCACATACAGCTGCAGTGGCTATCAAAAATATCCATCCTTTCTTTTTAACCAGGACTTAATTAATTCATTGAGTTCCTACATAAATACATATCTAGTAAATGTGAAGGTTTCTTTGATAAATACTTTGTGCAGAAGAACACATAAAAATTACATTAACAGGGACTCAATTGGGGTTAAAATGATAAAAGAATTCCTGGTGATACAAAAACAATAAAGGAATTCCTGGTTATACAAAATAAGCCATAGTTTATTTTTGTCAGTACTAGTCATTTGATGATGATGACAAATATCAAAGGGTTAAATGAATGAAGTTTTGTAAGGTGGTATCTGTGTACACCTCCTACACACTTTTAAAACATAAATGCCTGCGGAAGTTACCTATTAATTCCTAATGAACACTTTCTTGGATAAATCAACAATTGAAAGAAGTTATTGCCTCTTAATCTATTCATTAGAATCTGTGTAAACATCTCAGAGTGAACAAATATGTCTTCTCTATGAGTAGTATATTATCTCCAATCAGTAATGGTTTCTGAGACGATAGCTCAAAAATTGTAAAGTTCAACCTTGTCAGATACTTAAGAAGAAATGTCAAATCACTTGTTTCATTTGTCTATTAAATCAAATCAAGATACAAGACTAATTATTATTCACTCTTTAAAAAGAATAGGTCATAAAAATCCAAATATTTCTATGCATTTCTGTGTACTATGATGTTATAGAACTCAATTTTTTTGTTAATATATGGCATCACAACAAAATAAAAAAATTTGCAGTCATATTTCTTCTTCATATGCTCTAGACAATGGTCATCAATTCAGAATATAGCATGAGAAGGGCTTCTCTAAAGCAAAATTTTATCTTCTATCTAGATTTATTGTTCAAGTGACTAGTCATTGTGTCTTTGTTACCTCTGCAATCACGTGACTTTCTTGTTTACAATTCTTATATTGTACACATCTAATCTATCCACATAATTTACAATGAATGAAAAAACTAGAATAAAATCAAAATTCAAATTAAAAGAATCTGAACTAGAAAGATTTCACTCTTCATATAACTTAAGATTATTTTTATAGGAAAGGGGAAATTCTGAGTCAAAAGAATCCTGGAGCCTAAGTGAACTTGAATCTCAAGTATTATAATATAGACAAACATCTAATACATCTGAATATTCACCATGAACATCTATTACATCTGAATATTCACCAGGTTCAGCACAGAATCATGATTAGCATAATTTTAAGAATCACTATTAAGTTTACTTTGTGAAGTTTGTCCTGAAACATTTCAAAACTGATAGAAATGTTCAGGTTTTTTTTAACTCTTTCATAAAAATTAACCTCTTTATACTAAAAATTATAATTTTTGAATTAATTTCACTTCCAATTTATACTATCTCCATCAATACTGACTTGTTCATACACCAAAAACAAATAATACTTGAAATATGTTGTGCTGAAGAAGACATTCCTTTCTGAACTTCCAGAGACTCACACACAAAGGCATTTGCTGGTATTTTAAAAAATCCTGATTATATTCAATTTGAGATTCTAAGAAATCATTATTTATGTGTCTATCCTCCTTTAGTAGTTGCTATAAATCCCACCATCTGAAGTCAGTCACACAATGATACAAAGAAACATGAGAACTGAATTTATATCTGTCAGGTTGTCACTTAATACTACTAAGATACATGTAAGTAGTAAGAAAAGACTCACCTCTCCTTGTTTGGGTATGCTGAACTTGGAAAGTTTGGCTTTGGCTCTGGTGGACTCTGGCTTTGTGGCTGGAACTCCCCTGTATGATGTGCAATGCACACTGGTTTCTGTGGATGATTTAAGCTTTGGAGACTCATCAGGAGCCTGATCTTGGCCATCCATTGGCCGCACATAGGCAGTTGGTTTCTGCTGGATGAGGCTGGGTTTCGAAGCCAGAGATGGAGGAAAGTTCTGAACACAGTGTCCGCCACCATTGTGCTTGGTTGCCATAGCAGGTGGTCTTTCCTGGGTCTGAAGACCCACCTCTACATTGCACACTTGTTTGGCCCGTGGTTGCTGTCTGCCAACACCATCTCCAAGCAAGGTCCTGAGAGAGCCCTGTTGTGCTGAGTTGGAAGAAGAAGAAGCAGAAGCAGAAGCAGAAGAGGAAGAAGAAAAAGAAGAGGAAGAGGAAGATGAGGATGAGGGGCTGGACACACAGTGATTTGATTTTTTATTATGGTTCTTTGGGTTAGAAGATTTGTGCAAATCAAGGAACCTGTGTCCATGCTTACTTGCTCTCTGTTGGCCATCGGATGGCGGATGCCCAGCTTTCTGCCAGCCCATGGTGCCCCTCTTATTCTGCTGCACAGGGATGGCTGCTGGTGTGGTAGATGCAGTGCTACAGACAGATGAGGGCTGGGTCTGGGCTCTTGAATCTGCAACAAAATGTTCATCAATCTTGTTCACAGAAGCCTGAGGAAGGCCAGGTTTGGGAACGCCAACAAGATGACTCTGATTAGATCTATCAGTTAAAAAGTCTTTCATTTCGTCATAATTGCCTAAAGTATTCTGGATCCGGTTGGAGAGCTCATCCCCCTTGTTTGTCTGGAGAGAGAAAAAAACAACATCCGCACTGTTGTTAGAGACAAATAGAAGCACAGGCAATAACGGAGAGGTGCCTTCAGCAATCACAAAACCAGGGTTGACATATTCATATGAGATCTAAACGCTGATAGCAAGTTGGCGTCACCTCTGAAGATGTCCATCAGGATTCTGTATCACAACAGAACCAGAAAGCTGTGCATTACCTTCCAGTACATAAAAGGGCTCTCTCCCTTGGCACTGGGTTGCAGCTAAGGAAACCAGGAAATTTACTGCTACTAAAACTTCATGGAATGGTCTAGATGAAGTCTTTCCAAGATTATATATATATATATTTTTTTTTTTTTTTCTGGTAGTTCCACTGAAAGGCTTTCTTGAAAATTCAAACTTGTTTTAAATGATTATGATTCTATTTTCTAAATATTATTCTTGTCAGAAACCCAGAGTGACAGGTAAAATAAGTCACAGTGAAGTTTAAAATGAACATGGAGCTAAACTATGCAGGAAGCAGCCTAAGCCATAAGGTAAAACTGGGAAGATATTTCATTTTAGAAGAAAAGTTATTTTTCTGGTCCCTGGAAATAGCAACAACCAACAATTCTTTTATTGGATTGATTAGGTACACTGATCCTACTATGGTCTATGTGCGCCAAATATATAACCCAACTTTTCTTTAATTGCATTATTTCCTAATAAATATCTTAGAAACAAACCAAGTGTTATTGACTTTGAAAATCAATACAGACATGGTGTACATTAGTGATAAAAATCACAGCAAGCAGATTTCAATATTAAACAAAAGTTACATTTTAATGAAGGAATAGTCAATAAAGACATGTGAACGAGGCACTAAGACTTGTGGGGAAGATCCCATTCTTGGTGTCTGAGTTGTTTCTGACCTGAGTTGCACAGGCAGAAAACTGAGGTTTGGCTGGCCAATTCTTCTATCAAGGCTACTCTCACAGATCCCAGATAGGAGTGAGGGGTGAAAATGAACTAAAAACTCTCTACCTTGTAGGGTTCACTGAAGAGGGAGTAACTGGAATTAAAGGTTCCATCATCCTGTTGAGTTTCCTGGTTTCTTCTTTCTCGTTCTTTCCTCCGTAGCACGTTTCTATCTGGCTCATAGACACTGCATCAAAAGGAAGAAAAGAGAACAACCACACACAAAAATTAAAGGCTAAAGCCCATTCAAACAATCACCTGAATGCAGAAATCTGGTTCATGGATGAATGGTGATGATAAAAAGAACATGGATCAGATAAAGGCAGTCTAATCAAACTGGAGGAGCTCAGCTGTCTGATAATTACCTTCTTCAGGAGGAAAAAAAACACTTTGGGACAAGTTCCAGCCAGCGCTAGACCTCTCTGCCTGGTAAGTGAAAAAGGAAATATCTAAGCAATTCTGACAGGAGAAGGCTGAGAGTAATCTTAAGGCAGACACTAATTACAGTGATGTGTAAATAGAAATTATGAGTGTATTTCCTCCTATGACACAGCCTCTGAATGTGATATGAGAATGTTCCTGTTTTCTTTCTTTCCCTTTGAATGCTTGTGTTTCTGTAGTGATTCTTTCATTAACTAGCTCCCTAAAGAGCTGTTAATACTCTATGCTGCCGTGGTTTTCACAGTTATGAGTCTTCTTCTGATCTCTGTTAATCAGTCAAGTCGTCAAACTACTACTGAATCAATTCTTCCTTCTGATATATTTGACACTATCCCTCCTTCTAACTATGAAAAATGTGCTAGGAGGAAACAGTGCAGGCAATGAAGGGAGAGAATGGAAATTGAATTATGGTGTGTCATCAAGGAACTCAGTCTTTTTAAAAAAAAAAAAAAATTAATATCTATTCTTCCAACATACAATTATGAAGTGCCCAGGCACCCAATAAATAGGACTAAGGAAGAATCAGTGTTCCTCTCCACTAATATAGAGAAAATAATGGAACTCATTCAACAAATAATAAGGAAATGCCCTCGTTAGTGAAGGAAAAAACATGCTGGTTGCTTCAACTCACTGCAAAAGAAATGTGGCCTCAGTGGCGACAACAGAATTAATACTATAAGCTGTAAGAAGCTGGTGTGTCTTAAAAGAAGCATTTAGTTCCAGTGACCTTGTCATTAGTGTGCTTTGAGATCCCACACAATCTAGTGGAAAGATACCTGAGCAGAGAGTCAGGACAACTGCCTGCTCACCACAATTCTTTTCTCACCACCAATCATGTGCTGCTGGACCCCTGTAGTTTTACTGTAAAACAGGGATGCTTCACTGTGTTAAAAGGTTTAGACACAAAAATAATTTTATAATCTTTGAAATAGCTTTGGGTACCAAAAATTTAATGTATTATTAGTAAAAGGTTGCTAGTAATGAAAGAATCTGAGTTAAACTTAAGTTCGAACACACTGTGTTTTTTACATTTATTTTTTAACCAAATTGTTATCTTGATAAAGGAGAATATCTCTGTCATGTAGTTGTAGACAGCATAAATAAAATAATCATAAAATAAATATTGCTTATTCTCCTAGGTATACTTGTGTGGCCAGAATATATTTTCAATTCCACTAAGAGGTGAAGCTGAACATGTTTCCAGCAAGACTGTGAGAGCCCCTAAAGCATTTCATTTAAATTTAAGAATGGGAAATGTTAAAATACCCAGAACATGTACCCTATTAGCATTTTAATTCATTCTTAGTACATTACCCAAAGTTATTAGATTTGGGAGTCCAACCAGTGACCTTCATAGAAAGAGAGTCTGAAGCCACAGTTTTACCACCTGAGAGGCTCACAGTTCTAGCATCACAACCACCAAGAATTCTCTGGAGTGGCTGTGGTTACAGTGACCAGCATAAAGAAGGTATGAGATGGAAATGGCTCTCTTATCCCATCAGGCTTCAAATTCAAGGAGAGGACATGACTGTCTATCCCTGCTATGGACATTAGCAGTAGGATGCCCCTTTCATGAACATTCCATGGATTTCAGAGAGATGGCTCTGAGGACACATGACTAATGCTGTGAGCAGGCATGGAGCAAGCTTTAACCAAGTGGAAAATTCCAATTTTACTATGAACTTGTTAACTTTTGGAACAATACCAGAATCACAATCAGAAAAAATAAGCTTGTCCTGCTTGCACTGTACTCTTTCCCTCTCTAGTACATTCTGTCATCTGTGAGCACCTAGTGCAGAAATCCATGCAAAGAGATTTCCACAGACATGCTGCCTCAACCAGATCAATTAAACAGACACACAGAGCGGTATGATCAACAGAGGTCTTATGTAACATGGAGCAGAGAGGTGGTCATTTAGGATGATTTCTGGGCTTCTGAGAAGGTCCCCATGCCCAAAATAATACCTCCTGCATCTGCTGGCTGATGACTGAAATTCCACAACTAGGGAGTCATTCCTCTGGCTTAAGATGTCTTCACCCCTGTAAGAAATGTAGACACCACAAGAAGGGAAAATACTTTAAACCTGAACAGCTCTTGGTATCTTACCATGCATACGTTTGTCAGCATTTTCCCCAAAGATCAAAGGGCAAAAGTACAGAACTAGTCCTAAAAGGAATCCAATCAGGAAGGATGATGAAAAAGGGAGAAACAGCAGCATAGAGTGCAGCAGTGAAATTTATAAATTCTACATATTTTGCAAAGTGCTTTAGATGTTTAAGACAAAGGCACTAGAATAAAAGCCAAAATCACTATGCAGATCTCAGTCTTACTGCACTTCCAGGGTAAGGGAGTAAGAATCGCTTCCTAGTTGGGGGGATGTTAAAATGAAAGGGATGATACTCTTGTTTAACCAAACCTGCCTCATTCCCAAGTCCTTTAAGCTTAAGATGACCAAAAGCATTCCAAGATGCAGACCATTGCCAATTAAAATTCTCTAATGAGGTTCTGTCTCCGTTCCTAGCCTATGAATTCTAACATTAAGAAGGACTGAGCATCATCAAGACCATCGACATAATTTACTAACAGACATGCACAGCTATCTTTTTTCTTTTGTGGTACTGCCAAGATGCTTGTGTCATGCAATAGCTCCAAACAATCAGACAAAACCAGAATCTCCAAAGATGACAATTATCCTTCTCCAGAGAATAGCAAAAGAATCAGGCAAGAAAGGCAATGCTTCTTGGATTCCTTCCCTTTGATTTCTCTTCTCCTTTGCTAAATTGGTCTGTAGATTCCACTGAGCATTCAGCCTCTCCTAATAGTAATTCACACTGCTTCTTCCCTTCCCCTGCATCCTTATCCTGTCCACACCTTGCACATCACGTTAGGCCTAGGAAGGGAAAATGGCTTCTGCTTAAAGCAGATGTCATTGTAATACAAAAGTCTGAACTTGCTTTTCTTTGTCTCTCCCTAAGCATCTTAACTATTATTCTTCTACAGACAGAAATTTTTTGATTCACTAAAACAGTCTCTTCTACACAATGAGTTCACTATTCCACTAATTACAGGTGAAATCTGTGCAGGTACTTGCAATTCTAGAAATTGCCTTTCTCTTGACCTCTTACCATTAAAATTTAGTCATTTTTCCCTCCTCTGCAATTCAAACAATATGAGGACCACGCCACTTGCTTTAAAAGCAAAGGATCTGCCTGAAAGTTGGGTCAGCTTTCCAGAGGCTGGGTGACTAAAATTGTAGTGAATTCTGATTCCTGGCCTCCTACCATGAATTAAATTCAGTAGGAGCCTCCCATCATGAGCTACATTTCTTTGTTACTAGCAGATGGCAAAATCTCTATCATCTGTGAAGCTGTTCCTTATTTCATGAAAATTACAAGAATCACACTCCTGAAATGTATGTCACCAAATGTATTTATTTATTTTGCAGAAAAGAGACAGCCAACTGCTACAATATTATTTATTATTTATTGTATATACATAACATTCCAAAAAATGAAACTTCTTAATCAACTCCTTTTTTAAAAACAACATATTTTGAAGAAATAACCCCGCAAATGAAAAGCAAAATAAAAACATTTCTGATCATTTCCCATTTGCTTTTAATTTTGGTAACATGTAGCACTCAGACCAAATTCAAGTGTTCTGGATACTCAGGAAAAGATATCTACACATGAAATTATCATTCCCAAAATTAATTCTGCCCTTGATGATAGGGTAACAGCAGGGAAGTAAATAATGTAAAACCTTTGAGCCTCATGATTTTTCCCTTTTGCTGAACTCAAAATATTTCACATCCATGTCCCTTAATTTAATCAGCTTTACAATTCCCCTTTAAGAAAAACAAGGTTAATGGGTATTATCACAGATTAATTTCTTCATAGATCCAAGGAACCCAGTTGTTGGGTTTGATCATTAAAATACCATAAAGAAGATATCATGCAGAAATATAAGTCATGTCCAAAGTGCTTTTTCTTCATGTTTATCCAGGAAAGAACTATCCAGAATTCAAGAGAGGACCACACTTCTTAAACTCTGATGTCTACAAATTCAGTACAATAAATAAAGAACATGAGCCCCACAAAAGAGTGGATAAGATGAGTAAATAAATGACAAATTCTAAAGGATTCCAGCTTTTACCATATTCTACTCATTCATCAGGCTACTCATTCATCAATCTCCGGCCAACTTGCCTTCCTGTAGGAGCAAGTACAGAGTTACTGCAGCCCATTCCCCCAGCTGTTTGTGAAGTCTGACCAAGCATCCCAGCTGACCAGGAGTGATTACTTCCCTCTCCTGCACTGACCCACATATAATCCATTTAAATATGAACACTTGCTACAAACAAAGTGCATTGCAAATGGAAGAGATTTCCAGTCAAGGGTATATATAGTTAATTACATCCCTTGACTAGAATCATCAAAGCCTTTGATTCCTTGAAGAAAAAAATAAAAACAATATTAGCCTACCTACTGGGGTATCTCTGTGGTTGGGGCCTAGGAAATAAATGAATTCAGGGGAAAGAAAATCAACAACCTCTCACCTATGGAAGAAAGTTACCCATTATATTCTCTATGTTTCAAAACTATACCTTCTTCAGAAATACAGATGACCAATAGGCACATGAAAGAATGCTCCACATCACTAATAATCAGAGAAATGCAAATCAGAACCACATTGAGATGCCACCGTACACCAGTAAGAATAGCCCATATTAAAAAAACGGACAAAGGGACACTCCTATACTGATAGTGGGAGTGAAAACTGGTTCAGTCACTATGGAAGGCTGTGTGGAGGACCCTCAAACAACCAAAAGTGGAAATACCATTCAACCAAGCAATCTCACTACTGGAAATCTACCCAAAGGATACAAAAACACTAACCCATAAGGACACCTGTACGTGCATATTTACTGCAGCACTATTTATAATTGCCAAGATATAGAAACAACCCAAATGGTCCAAAACTGACAAATGGCTGAAAAAGGTGTGGTATATTTACACAATGGAATATTATGCATCAATCAAAGAAGACAAACATGTCATTTGCAGCAAAATGGACAGAGCTAGAAGGAATCATCTTAGTGGAAAATAACCAGAAAAAAAAAAAAAAGAGAACTATGGGATGGTCTCACCTATATGAGGGATTTAGAGAAAGCAAACACAGATAAGAAAAAATGTAAAACTGCCAATAGAACTGAAGCACAGATCATAGGAGGAAAAGAGTAAAATCAGGGGAGGGCACAAGAGATAAAGAAGGTGCATTGGTGATAAGGTAATGGGAGAATATCAGGATAAACAAAGATGTAATATTTATATATGTTTGTATATATATATGAGCAATCAAAAAATAAATAATATTTAAAAATTTAAATATTTAAAAAAATAAAAATGAAAAAATATCCACTCTAGTGCAAGGGAATTTCCTGAATCCTTCCTGAATGTTACTATGCTATGTGTGGGGAAAACAAATAGACTAGTCTCTATTGATCTTTGAGAAGCAAAGGGTCTAAGGGTCTAAGGGGAAAAGGGCCCTCATATTGAACTCCCTGTTGACATCATGTGGCCAGAGCACTGTAGAAGGGTCATGGGGAATCAGCACAGTTTCCTGCAAGAGACCAGTTTTGAACTGGGTCTTGATAAAAGGACAGGTGAAGGAGAGGGAAGGGAAGTAGAAGGACTTAGTTACAAGATATATAAATTACTATTACATGGCTTTGGAGAGTATTCAGAGATGGTGACCCTTCCCCTCTTCATACCATCCTACGCACTTGAAATAGTACATTTAAAGTTCTGTATCGCCGGGCATCGGTGGCGCAAGCCTGTAGGTGGCAGCGTAGGAAGCCATGGCAGGGGTCAGGGATCGCGGTTTGTGTCCCGCCAGGGGCACAAAGTGAAACCTAGTCCCCCCAAAAAATAGCTGGGCGTGGTGGTGTGCGCCTGTAATCCCAGCTACCTGGAAAGCTGAGGCTGGGGATTGCTTGAGTCTGTGGTACCCCCGGCAACGTGAGCCTGTGGTTCCATGGGCAAACATAGCAAGACCTAGTCTAAATAAACAAACAAACAAGCAAACAAATAAATAAATAAAAGTTCTGGGTTTTTTTGTTTGTTTGTTTGTTTGTTTTTTACTGCTATCCTATCATTGCTACCTCACCTTAAACAAATCTAACTGATCTCTTCTTGAAAGCAGGTATGGTATGGAGGAAATACATGGAGGATGTAGGGGAGAATAGAAGGGCACCCACACTCTCTTTCTTGACAGTTCACATCAGGGTTAGCCTAGAACAACCTGATCTCAGAGGAGATAATTTCGTCAGTCAGGACACAATTATAGTCCTGGGATAACCTGCTAATCTACTCCTGCGGTGTGGACTGGCAGCCACAAAGGCACACAGGAAAAGGAAATACACTAACAGAAGAATATTTCACAGAAACCCCCTGCTTTCCAGAACAGCAATATCAGCTACTGTGTATAATTAAAGAAACTTAATCAAACACTTTAAAATTATAACAATTGCTTTAAATTTAAGGAGTCAAACTAATTAACATTGCATTATTTATAATATTAATGATAAAAAAATCAATAATCCTTTAAGAGAAGAAAACAATGCTGTTGAAATGTATTTTCAAATGTCCTTCTGAAAAGCAAAAATAAATAGGTGATAAACACAACTGAGGTTGACAGAAGATGGGGTTGGGTCAGAGTTTGGTAAAGAGTCAAGAAGCCACTCAAGCAGACAGTCAGTTGCAGCTGTGGTGGTAATGATGGTGGTGGTGATGAGGGTAAAAGAGGAGGTGGTAGTGACTTAAATACATGCTGGAGACTGAGAATTGGTCCGCAGTGCCTATAATAAACCCTTAAATCCAGAAGACATTACTATGCCCATGCTTACTTATACTAGATTTTTTTATGAAGTCAAGTAATTGAGTTCCCATATCTACTCACTCTACCTTCCCTTCTCCTCACAACAGCATTCACCACTAACCACTAACCAGCAACTTTCCAAGTGTGACCCTGAGGGATTACTTCGACCATGAACAGCTCAAAATGGTCAGTTCAACCTTTTACTTGTTTGAATCTGACTACCCAGATTACTCCAATCTTAGTCTTGAATTTCCCTTTGAGAGTATTTTTGATCTTTGTTTTAGGATTGCCAGTCTGTTCTATAACAGGCATAGCTTTGAGGTTGATTTGTGTCACAATCACTTCACCGATAGATAAATTTAGCCCACAAATATTCCAAAGGAAAACAGCCTTTTGGAGGATCTATGGCCCTTTTCCAAGCCTCACCCCAAGTTCATATAACAACATCTATGCTTTTTTAGTACATATGACAATTACAAAAACAATTTATATGCATTATTTCACTGAAGAGTTTTCAAAATCCCAAGAGACTTTATCCCCATTTGCTAGTGAAATAACAAGAGACTCTGAGGTTAACTAACTTGTCCCACAGCCAGTGAGCAACAATGCTGGGTCTGAAGCCAGGCAGTCTGGCACCAGAGACCAAATTCTCACACTCTGTTCCGCTGGCTCCCTGGGGAGCGTGTTCACTGACAGGCTTTGACAAATGGTGCTTCCATCCTTTGTTAGTAAGTGCCAGGCAGAGGGTGTGAATTTTCAGATCATGACAATTTCAGTTCATACTTCTAAGATCTGCTAAACCTCTCTGGCTGCTATATATTAAGAATTCTTCTAAAACCTGTGAAACTTAACTGGGATAAGCGATTTGAATGAGTCAGCACTAGCAATTAACTAGTCCCTGAATTCCATACAGAAAATTCCTTAAGAACTGTAAAATAACAGAGTAAGTGCACTTATAATAGAATGAACATAGACAAGCCACTTCCGCAGTGTGGTATTGGACACCTATCAGTTCTTTACTGATTACTCCAACTCCATTTCTAAGTCAGTGAAAATGATGACTGTTCCAAATCTCTCTCATAAATATACTCTGGTGAGTTTTTAGAGAGATGACAGATAAATGACAGCTTTGCATTTCCAAGGGTTAAATGCTTCTCCTGAGGGATCCTAAGTCTTGGTGCCATGAGAACAAGTGTCAGGTTCTAATGGAATTGTTCCATGATAAATACACCACCTGCCTGTGTGACAAGCAGCTTTCAAAGAGCCTTTCCACATAGTATAAACAGCAGAAGTTAATTTGAGTTTCTTAACAGGACCTTTTTCCTTCACAATATAAAAGTGCCTTGGGATGAAGCAATTACTCTGATTTACCATCTTCTCCTTGGTAGACTATAAAGATGCAGCAGAGTCTCACAAAAGCAGTAACTTAACCAAATGAGACCCACCTGCAAAGTTCCTACTATGCTATTTCAAAGAACTCACTCCCAGGCGGAGGCACAAAGGTGGCATCAATCACTGGTCCCATCACTCGAAGGATGCTTACTGCCAGGGCTTTGTGTGTAAGAGACAATAAATTATTTTTTTCTCCACCAAATACTCAGTAAAATTTCATTTTCACTTTATATCATCAGTTTCTTAACTTCAACTCTTAGGCATTTTAAAGTCATATACAGGATGCATCCTGTTTCACAGCTTGTTTATCCTTCAACCATGATGCCCTTTCAAACAACTCCTGTGTGATCTGTCAGAGTTAAGGGAAAAGGCACCTTAAGTCAGAGGGTAAAAGGGTGGTCAAATCTTCTCACCTAATACCCTGACATGCTGCTGGGTCAGGCTTCTGAAAACAGAAAGCCCTGAGCACCTGGTCACCAGCAATAAGTGGCTCATGTTTTTCCTGAACCCTACTTACCTTTTTATCCCTTCCAGAACCACTAATGAGATATGCACTATCTGTTTGAAATAGGATTTCTGAAAAGGAGTAAGAGTCAACTTCAGTTACTGCTACCTACTGAACTGAAATTAATTCAAATTTACCCAAGACTTACAGAACTAGCCTGAGGATGGAATAAAAACAAACAGCTAACTTTGCAGAAAGGAAAATTAAAGGCACATGCATGTCTTCAAGTACCTTCTGACACAGATGGAATTTACTAGAACAGATTTCTTATTTTATTGGAGAGGAAAAATGATACTATTGTGAAGATCAGAATAACCTATTCTGGACAGTTTATCAACTTAGTTAGAAGTCTTGGTGGGCAGAGGGCAGGGAAGAGGGAAAATAAGATGATGGAAATCCTTACTATGTGAATCCCCAAAGTGGACAGAGCCTCTGCAGTTACAGGAAAGTAAGACTGAGCATGAGACCAGGAGGTGGGCTCCTCACTCACACAGAAACAGAAGCCAGTGGGCAGCTGTGGGACGTTGTTTCTCAACTTCCCCTCCTCCAGCCTTGCCCACCTCCCCCTACCTCAGCCTTGACACCCTCAGCCTCAACAGGCTTTGTGACGGAATCCTTCCTCATCCCAGACTAACCTACACCCCACCCCAACAAATGCATTTCTTATACTAATTTATGAATACTCAAATACTCCATTAAATAGTGAATTCCACAGGAAAAGCGCCTATATCTATTTTATATAAAAATGTATTCCCAAGGTCGGGCACGGTGATTCGTGCCTGTAAGCTTCAGTCTATGAAGCGGCTGGGGATAGCGATCGCAGTTCGAGTCCAGCCTGGGGCCCGTAGCGAGACCTAGTTCCAAAAAAATAGCTGGGCATGGTGGCGCACGCCTATAATGCCAGTTACCTGGGAAGCTGAGGCTGGAGATTGCTTGAGTCCGTGGTACCCTGGGCAACGAGAGCCTGCGGTTCCATGGGCAAAAATAGCAAGACCTATTCTCAAAAAAAAAAAAAAAAAAAAAAAAAAGTATTCCCAGTACCCAGAATCCTATGTGTCACAAAGTGTGCACTGAAAAAAAATTACAATACATGCTAAATAATTGTTTAAAATTTTTCCTTTTATAAGACAGCCTACATATTTATCACTTTCTGGGTAGAATGAAAGTCCACTCAGATCCTGGATCCTCAAGAGTTCTTTATGAATATATTTATGAAAAGTTCTCAGAATATAATTATGAGAATCATTGTAGAGTTTATAGTCTTATTTATTACTTTATCTCTCTAAACAAACCTAGTATGTATTCCTTGACATATATAAAACTCTAATCACTTCTCTGATTCTCTAAAACTCCCCCGTGCCTTGACCCTGACATTGTGCATCTTGGGACTTCCGGTGAGTCTACACCCAACTTATCAATGATCCTATTCTTGAATAAAGAACTTCTTGGTTATAAAAAACAAAAACAAAAAACCCCACAAAAATACAATAAATGAGCATGCAAACATAAAAATGAAATAAAATCTGTGTGAGATAAGCTTTCTAATGCTCATTTTACAGGAAAGAGCATTTCATCAATGAAAAAGTATGAATTTGAAAATATAATTATCTAAACACTAATTCTTAGAGTCATATTATACTTCCAAGTTTCACAAAGTTTTGAATATTTAAAGTTTGAAAATATATTTTTATTCAGACATTTTCAACTAACAATATATATAAAATGCCAGCTAGATATGAAAAAGTGTCCATGGCTCCATTTTGATTCTTAAAGACATCTTTCCCATGATAAAAATTCTGCAGTCAATTAAGCTTGACTTAGAGGATGACATTAAGAATTATGAATTATTTGAACTCAACAATTCTATAATTCATTCTGTACTAGTGACACCAAAGATGATTAACTCTAAATATCCATATAACACAATGTCAGAAAACCAAGGGCGCTTCCCTATGGCTGATGTATCATTCACAAGCCCCCAACTTCAATTAAACATGTAATATATTTTAAAAATATTATATCTGATCCCTAGAACATTAGCAGTATTACATAATGAGACTTCCTACATATCATGATAAATGCCACAGTTCTCTAAGAAATCTTTCAAAGAGAACACTCACTAAGTCTACTCTGACATGTCTGATTGATGCCTGTTATTAACCCTTGCTTCCCCCCTTCCCTACTCCTTACTTTCCTTGCATTTTCTTATGTTTCCTACATATACCCATACACAACAGAGTAAGTCCAATGTTTCAGGTAATATAAGTGACACCATAAAATTAAGATAAGTGTGTTAATATAAAGAAACTTTATGAAGAAGTCTCTTCCTCCTCAGAATGCTATGCATAGAACAAAGGACAGATAATCTAGAGTACATGAGGCTGGGCAGTTAGTGGTACAATAAAGAAGGAAAGGTAGGAAGAAATATCTCGCTACTCTCCTTACCTTCAACTCTGCCAAATAAAAATGCAATTAGCCCTCTATTGAGTTAGCAGGAGGATTCTATTTTGTGAGCTTCCATCTTACTTTTCCAGCTTTCTGGGCCCTCAGGGGTCTCTCTCCATTGGACTTCAGAGCCCACACCTGTTCAGAATTATCAGGGAACAATGCCTGACTCACTGAAGGCATTCAATTACCATTCACTGAATGAACAGATGAATGAATGGATATATGAATCACCAAAGTTCTTTTTCAATCAACCTTTCATTTCACTGACTAACCAAAAAGGATAAACAATAATACCATGAGTAGATTTGTCTGGCATTCCTAGCACAGAAAACCGCATGCTGTAATATATGACGATCTTTGGTGAAAACATCAAAGGAGTTGATAAAGTTTTCCTAAAATTTTCATAGTGACTGGCTTTTAAAATCAGCATGGGATAAAATTCTAATGCTCATTTTACAGAAAAGAACTTTGCATCAATGAAAAGGTAACAATTCAAACATTTAAAGAATTTATCTAAATAACTATTAGAATCAGATAATTCTGAATTACACTAAGTTTTGGGTAAAGTTTGGAAATAAAATTTTATTAAAAATATTCAACAATACATACAACAAATACAAAATAGTCTACAATATATACAAAATGCCAGTCAGATATGAAAGAATGTCCACGGCCCCCAGTTTGATTCTTGAAGACCTCTGTTCCAGAGGTGCCATGTCCTTTTGCAATTAAAAATCTAATTGTATTAAGAGAAGATACTATAATACTCAATATAAAACATACTGAAAAATTACTGAATGTGATTTTTTCTTGAAAAATACAAAAGTGATTCTGTATTAACTTGGAATTACAGGAGAAAACAGCAAAGCTTCTCAATGAACAAAAAACAATGAGGAAGCCCAGGTACATGCACTCTTTACCCTCATCTCAACACGGTTATAAAACCATTCTATTCATTGATCCATGATTGCATAAAGTAAATGAAGTCATGAACTCAGAAGTCATTGAAAATGTTAATGAGCACTGCCAAAGTGAACTAGTAATGTCATGATGGAGGTGACTAAAATAGTCACAATGCTGAAAGAAATACCACTCCTTATTCACCTCAGGTGGATGCCCTGAAAAGGTCATACTAAATGTTGACTTTACCTACTAAGAAATATACTGTTTCTATTTAGGATTTCACTGCAATATCATTCAATTTTCAAAACAAATCTACAACCAATTAAATAAATTATTAAGGGTGTAAAACCTTGACTGGAAATATTTCATAAAATGGAAGTCAAAAGAGTAAGTTGTAGAAGAACATGAATGACATGATTTCGTTTATACAGACCAATATGTATGTTTATTGATACATGAAAATTTATAGTAACTATCTCTGAAGTAAATGATGAAATTTCAGGGGCTGGGAAGGAATTTATATTATTCTTTCTTGGACATTTTGGAAGCATATAATACTTTTTTAATACAGTGTGATATAATTTTAAAATATAGATAATATAATTTTTAATTTTTCTCTTCCTTTCTGAAATATCTATAAACATGCAAAAGGCAAGATTGAGGCAACTGATTAGCAAATATAGCACAGGATTATGTGCTAATCAATATCAGGTTCCTGGCTCTTCCTACTAACCAGGACTGTTTTCCTAATTCCTTTTCTCTCCCTTCCAAAGGATGAACTATACCACTCTCTCCATAAATCTAACTTATAAACTTTAATCCAACCAAACTTCACACCGATCAGGGAATTTCTGAGTTTCCCATAGTCTATGTGTAGGCATGAAAAAAAAGTCACTGCATTTATTCTGATAGGAACTAATTTCTTCTACTACTGTATGTTCTGAGTGTCAGATAAGTAATCTGTTCTTCATAATTTCCAAGAATATTCAGAAGACAAACAATCATCTGATACAGATCTGGGAACTTCTCTTTGTGAACTCAGGTTTTTTGGAACTTTTAATTTACAGTGAGGTAACAGTTCACTCCAGAAAGGTTTTACTGAACTGTCAAGGCCATGTAGGATCTCAACTCTACTTTTGTGCCTACAGATTTATTACTTATTCCCTCCCCCTCAAATTTCTCCTTCATAGTTTCATCAGTACTCTTTTCAGTTTTGTGTGAAATTCTCAGCTCTCATGTAGTGAAAATGTTTGAGAAATGATATCGTTATATTTATTACCTCTCTTCAAGCTAGTAAATATTGAAATTTGGATTTTAGATAAAAATAAATTATTCCAGGCTGGGCATGGTGGTGCATGCTTGTAAGTGACAGTCTAGGAAGCCGCAGCCAGAACAACCTACTTCAAAAAAAATAAATAATAGCTGGGGTTGGTGGCTCGCACCTGTAATCCCAGCTACCTGGGAAGCTGAGGCTGGGGATCACTTGAGTCCATAGTACCCCGGGCAACATGAGCCTGCAGTTCCACAGGCAAAAACAGCGAGACCTAGTCTCAAAAAATAAATAAAAACAAACAAACAAATAAATAAATTGTTCCAGATTATAATGTGCATTTCCTTTAATTCAAATATTTATTCTCTAAGCAGCTGCCTCTGACTAATATTCATGAGTCTTACAGAACAAAGACATTATCATTAATAAATGCAACACCATCTCTTAATATTAATACCAATCTTATTACATTTTCTTAAACATTAAATGCTGTGACAAATAGCATCTCCCTATACTATGAAAATATTGGTAAGTCTGCAAATTCAATGTATTATTTCCTATCCAAGTCAGTTATTTTATTAAGCACCTTAAATTCTCAAAAATAAAAAGAATAATAGATATCTTAAAAATGTACATTCTCACTAAAAAATGCAAACCAAATCAAAGTGAAAACATTTCTACCTATTTAATTGGGAATAACTTTCAAAAACAAGCTCTAAAGAGAATATTCATCCTGGTAAGTGCTGAGTGGCAGTGGTATTGTCCACATGGCTGGATGGAGCATAAAACAGAAGAAAGTTCCTGAAAACAATTTTGTGTTTTTAATACACATTCAGAATTGTTGAAAAGAAATCTTTACTTTGGTATCAAATTCTAGGAATCTGTTCAAAGGAAAATGACTGAAGTACAGAAATTTATGTAGATTAATTTTCATCACAGAAATGCAACCAATGATTATTGCATACAAATGTGCAATAATCAGGAAAAAAATCAGTATTTATGCTGTAACTATTGAAACTATGTATCCAGCAATATTTAATGACAAATCATAATGTGCTGTTGAATGGGAAAAGCAGAATACAAACCACATAAGCAATATGATCAAAATTTTGTTAGAATTATACAAAGGCATATTTGTACATATGTTGGTGTATGTGCATCTACTTGCACACACAGAAAAAATATCTAAAAGTATCTAAGATGTTAAAGTTGGTTACTGGTAACAGGAGAAATAAATTTCTCTTTTTAATTATTTGGTATATTGGATTATCTATATGACACATTTGTTATTCTTCATGCACATTAGTAGGGCTACTGTCATAAAAAATATAAAATAACAAGTGTTGGTGAGGGTATAGAGAAGCCAAAAACCAATGCACTATCGTTAGGAATACACAATGGGTACAATGTCATGGAAGACAGTACCATGGTTCCTCAAAAAGTTAAAAATAGAATTATAGCATTACCCAACAAACCCACTTCTGGATCTTTACCCAAAAGAATTGACATCAAGGTCTCAAAGAGATTTTTGTATGGCCATAGCAGCATCATTCACATATGTGTGTACACACACACACACACACACACACACACACACACAATTATGAATGTCTGTATGTCATTAATATCTAAGATAACAATGTAGTTTATATTTAATTTCCCTAATTACCAACAGTAAATAGCAGTAATATAGACGTTTATGATAAGTTGGCTCCTCATACAATTTTCTCCTTTTTGGTGAATGACAATTCCACTCGTAAATGGATGAAGGGAAAAGAAGTCAAACCCTTGGAAACATCCTTGTATAAGAAGCTGGAGGGGGTTCGGGGGGAAGCTCTCCAATAACCATTTGCCTATACTGTAAAATCTAAAGTGTGAATAAAATTAAAATTATAAAATAAATAAATAAAAAGTTTAAAAAAAGAAGCTGGAGGAATAAGAATGATCTAAATGGTATTGGATTAGAATTGGAGGCTCATTTTAGCTACGTATAGGTATAGATGAACACATGTAGAAATATTTAAGGGTACACATGCACACAGGTTAGTATAAACACATCTATACCCTAGCTCTGTCAAGACTGAAAAACATCAACTTCCCTATAGCACCAAAAAAAGCTAGTATCTAGAACTCAATTTCAAACGCCATTCTTCAGTACAAGGAATTAATACTTAACAGTAAAACGGTTATTTCTAGGACTGAGTAAGAAAATAAATACAAGATAGGTTTGAAGCAACTTGTAAACCCAAAAAGTAAGAAAGTATAGTCAAAACAATGACACCATTGATGGGTTCATGTCAGGTGGAGCAAACAACTGGTACAACAAAATAGTGTTGGATAACAAGTAAAGAAATATCCATGAATTCACACAAATATTAACAAATGGTTGAATTAATTAATTAAAGGAGAGAACAGATAAATCACCCATGCAGAACTTCAAAAAATTTATGTAAATGTTCTACTTTTAGGGAGAGAAAACATAACTTCACACTACTTAGAAACGACAGCTATCAGCAACAACACAGATAAAGCTTACCAACATACTACTGAGAGAAACAATATAGAGACTACCTACTGCATAATTTTAATTGCATGATGTACAAAAACAAGTAAAGGTCAACAATAGTATTGTTTATGTTGAATTCAGGATAACAGTTGTATATGACCAGAAGATAAAGAATAAAAAGATTAGAAAGAAACCCAAAGGGAGATAGATTTTGTCAATAATCTATTACACTTTACCAGTGATCTATGTACTATCCATGATCTAATCAATCTCATGAATTAAACTTGACTATGTTACACTATTCATGAAATCAATTTCAGCTCAGAAAAATAATTTAAAAAAAAAACAACCTGAATTTTGACATAATGTGGGAATCAGGTTAATTTTGTTTCCATAGGATGATTCAAATTACCCCCTACTATTAGTTGAAATGATGGCTATTTTCCCATTGCTTTGCATTGCCTTGTTATATCTTCATATACATGTAACTCTGTTCCCAAACTCTCTTTTCAGTTCCATTTTCTATCCACCCATCCATGTGCACTGTATATCTCAATTATAATCACTACAGAGTTAATAGACTAAGTCCTATAATCTTACTCTTTTTCAAGATCATCTTGGTATTCTTGACTGTATTTTTCATAAGTAGTTTATATTCAGCTTGCCAATTTCAACACAATTATTGGGAACTAGTTTGGGAACAAGAAATATATCCTCGCATAAGCCATATCCATAGATTTTTCTTGGCAAATGTGGAATCACAAAGATAGCGCTTCCCTTTACCTAAGATCCAAAGTGAGGTCAAAGGCAGAGTCCTCACTCCCACTGATGTGTTGTGAACATGCAGCATGAACAAGAAATAAACTGTCATTATTTAAAAAGGAAAAAAATCTGTAACACTGGGGTAGGATTAAACTGTAGATTTATTTTAAATATCTGAGCTCTATGACAAGTTTATTTCATACATATGCACACAAATGTGAGATACATGAGTTGGTAATTCTATATGAAACATCTGAGTTACTTGCAATTCTCTGAAATTAATTCAAACCATTTACCAGATGGTAAATTCTGGAAATATAAATTTAAAATATGCAAAAAAACAGCTATCTAACTTTTATAGGAAACACAGGGTATCTAGTTATAACTTCATATTTTAATTTTGAGGGAAAACAACATAGAATTTCTAGTATTAGCTTTGAATTACAATCAATTCTGATTTGCAAAAGCTCTGTTTTGTCAGCAAATCAGTATTTCCCATCTGCAATTTTTAGTGGACAATAAAAGTCATATGGGCTATGAATTCATGGGCATTAATCAAAAAGATGCAAATTCTTATAACATAATGCACCCCTAAACTTTTTAAGAACCTCTGCAACAGTTTTTTGTAGGTCAAATTAAGATTTACTATATAGTAAAATTATGTAGTAATAATATACAACCTTTATCAAAAGTCATTTATCCTGTCTACACAGCAGGACATAAATCATTCAAGGGAATTCTCATGATACATATGATAGAGGGCATGGAATTATTTTGATTTAATTCTCAATAAGAAGTGGAATAGTAACTTGTTACTTTAGACTGACAACTCAGTATAAAATATTTGTCCTAAGAATGAGCATCACTCTAGTCACATAAGTAGCTAGAAAACTAGAAATATAAGCATCAACATAGGGGTTGCTCTATTTGTTTTTAAAAGGCTTTCCTACGTGACTGTACTTAGTTATACGATGCAAAAAATAAATTTCTTGATTCAACTTGTCAATCAGAAAACACATGCAGAAACAATGATTTCACTGGAATATTGGAAATATTGGAATATTGCAAAGTGAATTGGAGAATATTGTAGGATGAAATGGAAATACAAAATGGCATTAAACATAAAATATATACATATAAGTAAAGTAACATACATGTAAATACAGGCTTAAATGCAAAAAATTAAATATAGAAGTTAAAACTAATTGACAGAAAATCAATTAAACAAACTTATTCCTATCTTCAATTTTCAAGCATATCAATATCTTTTCAGTTCAAAATCACACACACAAAATTATTGGAACAATTAACTTTTCCCAATACAATGAAAGTCCACAAAAATGTAAAATTATTTTTTCTTTTTTATCTTCAAACACTTTGCTTTCTAGAAGGCACACTTTCCATCAGAGTATCAATGAATAGCAAATGAAGACTACAGACACAGGATCTGGGTGTCAGTCCTAACACTGTCATTTCCTTAACTTTACTTAAGTATCTGAAAAACAAGAATGTTTACTTTTATCTACCTACATATCCTCAGCAGATAACAATATGTGGCAGCCAATGGATCCTTAGCAAGAATATATTCAATAAGAAAACTTGAGAAAATGTATTCTTTGTGCAACTTTGGGCACATAACGTTTTGGGGCATTGAGATTGCAGACCTTTAAAAACAAAGGCATAATAGTACAATAGTACATGCACTGGATTACTGTGAGAACTAAGTCGACATTTTATATATATATATGTGTGTACGTGTGTGTGTGTGTGTGTGTGTGACAGTTATCTGTTAATCATTAAGGTACAAAGGTTTAAAAAGACCTTAATAAAGTTACGTGCATTCTTAGAATGAGCACTGTGATGGCAATGAGGATATTTCAAAGAACAACTAGTATAACAATAAAATATAGATTTCTTCTATACCTTATCAATCACTTGATCTATCTCTTGACCTGTAAAGACCTTCAATCTCTTGACCTGTAAAGATGTCCACTGAGAGAGGCCACTAGTTCTAAACAAAACTGAAAGTATCTGTTAGGTTCTGAAAAATTAAAGTGCTACAGGAAAATTTTCAAGCTCTTTCCTGATAATGGTCTCCCCCTCATGAATTCCTATTAACAACAGGTAGTTCTGCCACTGTCACAAAGTCCTGAGTTTGAAGTACCTGCCATTTTCCTGTCACATTCAGTTCCACCAATTTAATAATGCAAGGACTGCCCCCAAAACTTAGTAGGATACTATTATCTGACAAACTTTTTTCAAAAAGCCAAGTTCCTATTTTTAGTATTGAAATTTTAAAACCACAAAGAAAGGGTTTTTCAGTAAACCAACTTCTCGGTTTTATAATATACGTATAGTATTAGGGGAAAGGAATTTTTTTATCTTTACTTATGTCAATAAATTCTAACAAACTAAAGAGTAAATTAATAAAATGAGGCAATATGCCTCTTAGAAGGAGCTGGCACTCCTAATCATTAAAGCAATGAAAGCTGGGGATTAAAGTGACATTTGACGAAATGTGGAAGCTGGTAGAGAGATGGAGCTTCAGTTAAAAGGATCACCTCCTATCTCTCTCGCTGCTTTGCTACTTCCTCATTACATAATTGTAACTTTTCCTTGCTGGGGTATATAAATGATTTCTCAGTTTCATTAAAGTTGGACCTGGACATGCTTCCCAGGATCCTCATTCTGTGGGCTAGCCTCACAGATCGCTATCCATCTCTTCCGTCTCAATTTCTTCATTCCACACACGACTCCTAACAACCACATAAAAATTACATACTAGTACATATTATAAAATTCCACAAAGATTAAGATAAACTTGAAAAAATGTATAAGAAAATGGGTAATAATCTCCCTATCTCTCTCGCTCTCATGCACTCTCTCTGTGTGTGTATATATATGTGTATATATAAAGAGTTCTTAGTTCTTAGTTCTTACTCTATAAAGAATGAAAAAAAAAAAATCACCACACGGCCCTCGGCTGACAGTGGAGGGACAGAGGCAGGGTATCAGTCCAAATCTTAAGAACATGGCTTAAAAACTGATAAAAGTGAGAGTTAGGACATGAACAATAAATAACCAAAAATGAAAATTAAGGAGATGGAAATAAGCAAATATGCTAAGATAACACATCACAAGTAATTTAAAGGAAAAAAATAATAGATATCATTTTTCCCTATCAAACAGGCAAAGAACTAGAAGGACAATCCCCTGTATAAACAAAGATACAGAACAGCAAGAGGTCATATGCCTCTGTTGGTAGCAAAGCAGGTCAAAACTCTCTAAAAGGATTTTTGGCAGTTTAACAAAAATTGTATAAAAACTCATACCATCCAATCAGGAATTCCACTTTTAGAACTTTTACTAAAGGAATAATCAGTAATGTATTCAATGTGCAATGACTTCTGTACAAGAATATTCACCATAGCATATGTTCATGTAACAATAAAATAATAGGAGAAAAAAATATAAATGTCCATCAGAAGGAATGTTAAAAGAGCCATGGCACATTTATGTAATTGAGCATTATGAATCTATTTTCAAGGAAAATATGATGATATTTAATATGCTCACAATATTAATGAAAATGGAAGATTCAAAATCACACTGGGTATAATCCAAATGTGTGGTGGAGGACTAAATGTGAAACAAACATACACATACATAAATATATATATGCATACATATATTTATCTGTGAGAGTGACAAACAGTACTCTGAACTTCAATTTTAAAACAGAACTTTTATGGGTATTTTTGTTTTTCTTTGTAGTTGTTTGTTTTGAATCTGTAGACTGAAATGCTATGTGCGAAAGAATTTCAAAGTCAGTATTTCAAATTATAAAAATATTTGTTTTATTTTTTCTCCTCTCCCCACCCCAAATCTTCAGAGTCATTAAGGAAAAGGGTTAGGATAAAAATGAAGAAAAAAGACAAAGACAAAACAGGAATCAATCTTCTTCAATGAAGTCCAAGACAGAGGCTCTCTGAATGGTGCCCCGGAGGACAGAGGGCATAGGGGAGCTACTACCAACATCTCAGTTGAATGAACAGATCATGCACTGTCTGCTTTCCCACCACACAAGTGGTAGTCTGACTCCTGCAGAGTTCAGACAAACTGCACATGTGATCCATTACCTCCTTTTCAGGAATCCCTGCCAGTATCAGTGAAGTTGATTTAAATTTTCCTCAAAGTGGAAAACGGTTTGGAGATATCAATAACCCCAAAACTAAGAACAAGCATGCAGAGATCAAAAAGGGAGATGACTGGAAAAGTATGTGTTTTAAAGAGAGATACAGAAAATAGTAAATAACCTCAGCCACTAATACTGAAAGGGCTAATAATACAAGGAGAGCTTTCATTTCACTTATCATATACTCTATAAAGAATGAAAAAAAAAAATCACCACACGGCCCTCGGCTGACAGTGGAGGGACAGAGGCAGGGTATCAGTCCAAATCTTCACATCATTTCACTTGTGACAAACATAGGACATACAGACGAGACTGTGATGTAACAAAACATACAAGTGATACAGTTTTTATCTAAGTTCACAGGACAGTGAAACATGTTTACTGTCTTCATATTTAAAGTTCCTCTACTTTTGATTTCTTTGAAATTAATGTTTTGCTTTTATGAGAAAAACCACAACTGTGTGTAAAATTAAAATTAGTTAAATGAAATACCACCTTCATTATATCACTTTCCTGTTCAATAATCTACAATGCTTTCTAATAGCTAGTTGGTGAAATTCATTCCAAATATTTACTGTCAGACATAATGATGTATAGACCCTCAGCATGACATTAAAGTCCCCCCAATACTGAATAAACTGAATCCCTCATCAGATCTAAGTCACTTTCCTTCGCCCTCTATATTCTAGACACAGCTGTTCTCTAGTGCATCACACTCCTATTTTTTTGTTGTTTTTGCTTTTTGTTATTTTTTAAGATTAACTTCGCACACACATATTTTACATCATTGCAAATGTAAAATACATTTTACAAGGTTCTCCTACCACCCTGTCACCTGTAAACCATCATCTTAATCTCGTGTTCATTCCTCCACCAATTTTATTCCCCTTCCCCATTCCTTGTTCTATGCTTCAGTTCTGACTACAGTTTGTTAGTTTCCATTTTTACTTGCCCTTTTGTTTGTTTTCCCTATTTTCCTCATATAGGTGAGCTCATCCAGTATTTCTCTTTTTCTTTCTGATTTATTTCCACTATCAAGATTCCTTTTACCTCCATCCATGTTATCACAAATGCATCAAGTTTATCTTTTTGATTGCTGAATAATATTCCATTGTGTAAATATACCACCACTTTCTGATTCACTCATCTGTTTGGGGGCATTTAGGTTGTTCCTGTATTCTGGCTATTGTAAACAGTGCTGCATGAAACATCCGCTGCATGAAACACCCGAGTACAGGAGTCCTTTTGAATTCATGTTTTTGTACCCTTTGGGAGGATTCCTATGAGTGGGATTGCTGGATCAAATGGTAGTTCCATTTTCAATAGTTCGAGGGCTCTCCACACAGCTTCCATAGTGGTTGGGCCAGTTTGCAGTCCCACCAGCAGTGTGAAAGTGTTCATTTTTCTCCACATCCACACCAGCACTTGCTGTTGTCCATTTTTATATGGGCCATTCATACCAGTTTGAGGTGGTATCATACTGTGATTTTGACTTGCATTTCCCTGATTATAAGTGATGTTGAGCACTTTTTTCTCATGCCAATTGGCCATTTGTATTTCCTCTTTGAAGAAGTGTCTTTCAAGCTTTTCTCCATTTTTTAAAATTGGGCTTCTTGTATCACTTTTGTTAAGTTGTGTGAGTTCTTTATGGATCCTTGATATCAGACCCCTCTCAGTTGAGAAGAGTGCAAAAATATTTTCCCATTCACTTGGGTATCTCTTTGTTTTGATTATTGCCTCTTGCTGTGCAGAAGCTTTTTAGCTTCATATGGTCCCAGTTGCTTGTTTCCCTTCATTTTCTTTGTGTGTATAGATGTATCTGTGAAGAGGTTTCTGTGGTATAGGGTCTTGGAGGATTTTGCCTATGTTTCCTTCTATATATTTTACAGTTTCAGGTTTTAGGTCCAAGTCTTTCATCCATCTTGAGTTATTTTTTGTGTATGATGTGAGGGAATAGTCTAGATTCATCCTTTTGCATGTAGCAGTTCAGTTTTCTCAGCATCATTTATTGGAGAGACTACCCTTGTTCCAATGTATGTTTTTTGCATCTTTGTCATAGACTAGTTGGTCATTCATGTGTGGCTTTATTTCTGGACTTTCAATTCTATCACATTGGTCTGTGTGTCTGTTTTAATTCCAGTACCATGCTGTCTTAATTATTATGGCATTGTATAATTTAAAGTCTGGGAGTACAATCCCTCAATTCTCTCTCTTCTTGATCAGCAGGGCTTCGGCTATTCAAAGTTTTTTTACTATTCCATATGAATTTCAGTAGTATTTGTTCTATTTATTTAAAGAATGCCATTGAGGTTTTTTATTGGAACTGCATTAAATCTATGGATTGCTTTTGGTAGAATGCCAATTTTGATAATGTTGAGTCTTCCAATCCATGAGCAAAGGATGATTTTCCATTTTTTGTCTTTTTTTTTAATAGTTCTCTATAAGTCTTTCACATCTTAAGTTTATTCCCAGGTATTCAATTTTCATTGGCACAATTGTAAATGAAGTGGTTTTCTTAATTTCTTCTTTGATAGATTTTTCTTTTTTTTTTTTTGCATATAAGAAAGACAATGAGTTTTGTGTTGATATTGTGTCCAGCTACTTTACTTGAACTGGTTATTTTCATCAGTTTTTTGGTAGAGTTTTTAGAGTTTTCTATATAAATTATCATGTCTACTTACAGATAATTTTACTTCTTTTTTCCCTATTTGGATTCCTTATATATCTTTCTCTTGCCTTATTGCTTTATCTAGGACTTCCAGTATGATATTAAAAGATAGTGGTGAGAATGAAGAGCCTTGCCTTGTTGCTAGTCTCAAAGGGAAGACTTTCAGTTTTTCACTGTTCAGGATAATATTGGTTCAGATTTGCCAGATATTTCTTTTATTATGCTAAGGTACGTTCTTTTTATCCCCAGCATTTTGAGGACCTTAATTATAAATGGATGCTGAACTTTGTTGAATGCTTCCTCAGCATCAATTAATAGGATCATGTGGATTTATTTTTCTTTTTGTTGATGTGTTGGATTACATTGATTTTTGGCTGTTGAACCATCCTTGATTCCCTGGGATAAATCCCACTTGGCCATGGTGTATTATCTTTTTGATGCATGGTTGGATTTTGTTTGTTAGGATTTTGTTGAGAATTTTTGCATCTGTGTTCATCAGGGAGATTGGCCTGTAGCTTTATTTCTTTGGCATCATGCTCCTTTTGAAGCACAAACCTTGTTAAACTTTTTATTTAGCTTGAAATTTTGCTGTTTCTTCTCCCCTTGTTCCACTTACCGTTGAGCTGCTGGAAGGTCCTCGTTGTAGGAAGTGATCCTAGCATCATTGCCACTTCATCCATGCCCCTGGCACCTGGGGCTCATGACTAACACAGATCAGTTTTAATTTTCTCTACCCCATGGAGTTGTGAGCTTTGGGGAAAGCACTCATCTTTGTCCTCCCCAGAATCTAGTCATTGAGCTCAATGGCTAGCTCAAAGGGGCACTGAATAAATACTACTTAATTTGAGTTTTCTGCTTAACTTTTCCACATAAATTCTATTTCTTATACATCTCCACTAGAGATTGCTAAGAATACCTTAGTCTAGCAATGTTTCCAACTCACTACCCACATTTGCCCGGTCTTCTAACTAGAGCTTTGCCCACCCAAGTGACCCATAGTTTTCCCCATTCTCACGACCCTGATCACAATTTCACAGGAAGCCTCCCCTTCTTGACCATGCTCTCGTGCTCCTAACCTCTGTCTTTATTTTCTCTGCAGAATCTCCCTAAATCTGCACACATTTGGACCCTGCTTGCCCAATATTATTAAGATCTAGGGTAATTATTGCTTACAACCTCCCCTCTGCTAAACTGCAATCTCCTTAAAGAAAGGAAATGTAACAAATTGTTTAGAACTCCTTTTCCAGGTCCCCTGAGACAGTAATCCACACAAAGAAAGAGCTCCACTCCAATGACTGCAGCATTTCTTTGCTCCAAGGGAGAGTCCAATCTAGCTGAGATGCAGTTCTTTCACTCATTCCACCAAAACACATCACTGAGTTTCAAAAGCTCCAGAGTTCTCAGAGACCTCTCCCTCATCAGTAGGGGTACAGAGAAAACAATGTAACAGACCCCATTTCTAGTCATTAGCAGTCAGAGAAAATGTCCTAATTTCATGTCCTTATTGATTACATCATGAGTCCTTGATGAGAGCAGGATGCGGAGGCAGTGACTAAAAGTGGTGTCAGCGTTTCCAGGTCTGCTTGGTGAGAGGGATGCAGAGCTGGGGCGCTGAGGCACCTGACTGGCTCACCTGATGATGACAGGCCTACTTTCTCTTCAAAGGATATTTTTCATGAATAAGTGAAAAGCAGCTTTTGAAAACACAATTTCATGGCTTGGGGAAATGTTTCACTACACTGAACAATGATGGGTCAGACCCCTCCGCCCTGAGAGGAGAGAGCTCCAGTTGGCTGAGCTTTCAAAGGAGAGAAAAAGGTGGGACCAAAGGGTGAAAACCTCCATCAGTTGGGGAAGATGCTTTGTGTCTGGAGTCTGACAGTCCCGTGTGCTAATTGTAGTTTATTGCATACTGTGGAAACCCTGTTATCAGGTTTCTATAGTAAAAATAAAAGTGAGAGTTTTCAGTTAAGAAAAATAAAAAAATACAGAAGATTCAAAAGACATCTTTAAATATCTCTCCACCCTTTCCCTCTATTACCAGTACATCCAATACAAACATCTTATAGCTCCTTGATTCAATAGAACATGGCAATAACTAGATCATATCAAATTCTAGCCTGCAAATTCTAAACACAATATACTTCAACCTCAATATAAACAGCTCCTAATCCTGAAGAGGATTATATTCTTCTTGATCACCTTCCAATCAACTCAATGTAAAAGAAATCTAGGAATGCTCTGAATCAATATTTACTATTCTGTGCCTCCCTTTTAAACTGCAAAGAGTTATAAATTCTGTTGGTTTTTGCATTGAAGAAATTTTTTCCCCTCAGACCAAAAGCCTGGGTAAAATGGAGGTAGAAATGTAATGTTTAATGTCTGTACACCTGGGATCAGACCCACTTCTACAACTTGCCAGATAACTAAGAAGAACTGTGTGTCTACATAAAGATGGACCTAATAATGAGGCCACTCTATGCTTTAAGTTTTTTGAAAAGATAAAACAATTGTTTTTGTACTGTACAATTGCTTTTGTACAGTAAATAACAATTATGCAGTGAAAGAAAAATAGATACTAACAATAAATCATTAAAATCTGTAGGAGAGGTGATATTAAGAGCTGTATTTTTCTCAACTACAGAAAAATATTATTAAGCTTCTTAAAAAGTCATCAACTTAAAGAATTCATAAAAACACATCAATTAAAACTGAATGTGCCAAGAATGTTTTACCTGTGATAAAAGGGTCTATTTTACCAGTTGGAATCCCTTAGAGTTTTTTTTTTTTTTTTTAAACGCACTGGAGGTGACGTGTGACAACCTCAAAACTAGTCTCAAGGAGCCATTCATCCCCATAGGTTGGGATGCACTACCCTCACTTGTTCCAGTCAAGTCCTCATTGGAGTTATAGCCTTTTTTTCATCACCTTGAAAGTGAAGTCAACCCCAAGGTATGGGTCTTCCTTAACAAGACCAACACAAAACTAAATGCAAATGCAAAATGTGCAAATGTAAAATGTCATGAGAATAAAAATTGTGCCTGATGACTCTACCTATATCAAGTCAACAAATCTCAGTAAAAGCCTCTTAAGTATGTAGAATTCTCCACGTCCATGAAAGCAGTAGATAGTTTCATATAGAAACTCTGAAATGGTCTTATTGCAGAGTTATGTCTTTAACCACATCTGAGCTTCAATGTTTTTAAAATATACCTTGAAAAATCCCTCAATCATAAATAAAGATTATTTATGTAGCATAATATCACTTCTTATCTAAAAAACACTGTAGTGCTAGGCAAAATATTCTGTTAACAATATGATTTTAATTGTGAAGTGATAAGTAATCTTTGATGCTTTGTGTTCAGGTGACAGCTGAAGCTAGAGTTGATGTTTGTCCAATTTATTCAAACAACCTCCTTGCCACTTATCCTTGAAATTGGCATTTTAGAACCCCCCAACTCTCCTGATATGTCCCCAAGATATATAAATTCCATGTTTTTCTATTCATTAAATCCAGGTTGGTCTAGGTGGGTAAATCATATTCTGACACGTAGTCACAAGGGATAGACATTCAAAATTAAGAGACTGCAGCTAAAATTGCCATGCCCTACTCAAATGATTAATTTTTGTACACACAAGATAAAAATGTATTTATCTTCTCCAAATTATGGATACTGAACCATTAGAAGCACAGAAGTATATAACTGATTTAGTAATTCTTCATAAAACATTTCCTTTGGTGTCAACCAAGCATATAGAAAGGCGTTCACATCAGAACAAGCACACCAGCTATTATTATATGTGATCATATAAAGATTTGATATTGCTCTAAAGATATATACTGAATAAAACTGCACTGTCAATAAAACCCTATTTTCCTCCCTCTTGTTTTAAACACTCTCATGGTTTCTCTCTACATCTAGACTATCAAACTCCCCTTTACCATCTCCAAAGTTCCTGCCTGTCCTCACTCTCCGAGCTCACCTCATCCCATCCTTGCCCCCCACCCTACCTTTCAAGTCGTTGCTGAGGCATCACTCATCCTGCAGCCTGGCACATTGGTGTTTGTTCTCTCCTGTGAATTGAAGTAGGAGATATGCCCTGTCCCTGCAGTTTCATTAGTTTGAAAAGCCTGTCCCCAAGACCTTTGTGTGACTGACTTTTAAATCTCCAGTCAAATGTCACATCAGTAGGGCTTCCCTGGCCACCCTAGTTATATCTTTCCTCCATCTGCAATCACTCTCTGTATTGCTATCACCCACACTATTTTCTCTATAGTACAACTGTAATTAAATCTGAGACATATTGTTTGTCCATCATCGAGTGCACTGAAAAGTAAGCTCCAAAAGGTTGATTTTTCTCCACAAATCCCTTCCTTTCGGTGCAGTGTCTAGAACTGTGTGTGGCACACAGTAGGTCTGTAATAAGGTGTAAAATTCATATATTGAAGCCCTATTCTCCAATGTGATGGTATTTTAAGGTGGGGCCCCTAGAAACTAAACTAGGTTTAGATGAGGTTCTGAGAGGCAGTCTTTGGCAAGCCAGGAAGAAGGTTCTCATCAGACAAAGAATGTTCTAACACCTTGATGTTGGACTTCCAGCCTCCAGAACTGTGAGAAACATGTCTGTTGTGTAAGTTAACCATCTGTAGCACATTCGTTTTAACAGTCGAAGCTGATCACACAAAGGACACCTATTACCTAAATGGGCACCTAGTGCCTACAATAATAAATATCACCGAATTTTGGAACATTTAAACAAAAAAAATTAAAGGTTATTTTATCCTCCTCAATGAATATTTTTAAAGTCTACTTTTCTATAATCCTGCTGTTGTATCTCTCCAGGATAAGCATCAGATCTTAATAATAAGTACTAGAAAAACTATTACACAAATGCAGGTAAAATACAACTCAAAAGAATTTCTTTTAAGAATGGAGGACTCTCATTTTAGCCCCACAAATTTCAAAGAGGCTTTGCAAATGCAAGCAGACTTCAGCTTATTCACATTCCCCATGCCCAGAAATGGGGACATTAAAATGCCAGAACCTTTTCAATATCTAAACCATGTGACAAATGCAAGAGAAACTCTCAAAGGATCAAGACGAAGATAACTTCCATGAAGCTGCCAAAGAGACAGATGCTTCTATCAAAAGAATATCAATTTGGCTTTCAAAAAAACTGTGCCCTTAGTCTCCAAACAGGAAGGGCAGGTGGGATGGCATGGTGTGCAATCCATGTCCCCAGTCCCCTCAGCAAGCATCTCTGACAGCACCATTAGGATACTGCCAGACTTGGTGACATGTGTAAAACACAGCTCCACTGTATGTCAGGACACAGACTGGAAGGACTGGATTCTGGGACCATGCAAAAAGGATTCTGTCCTATTACATGGTAAGCATGTGATACTGAAGAAGCTGTAAAAGACCTTCACTGCATTTCATATTTGTATTTTCAGAAAAAGAAAAATAGGTGAAGAAGAAAAAGTGAGTGCATTCAAAAAAAGTTTCATGAAACAGGAAACTAGAAAATTAAAAAAAATACTTTAAGTCAATGCACACTACAAAGAGGAATTATTTTTACTACTGCCATCCACCAAACTATCAACTGTGTGATCTTTTGCCTTAATTACGAGCTTTTTAAAAGCCCCATTCCTTTTTAAAATACACATTCCTTTTCACACACTTGTAAAACTAGCATGATGATTTGGCTTGAAAAAAAATAGATGCAAAGGGCTTTGTAGTTGTTCGGGTTTTCTGGTTTCGTTTTTTAGAAATCCTAGACTCCAAATTTCTAAGAGCGCCTTGAAGAGTTCATCTAGTTTAAATTTGCTGCCAAAATTATTTTTTCAGTATCTTTAACACTGGTGGGCCTCCTGAGAGCAGATGTGCCCTGGGCTTTTCTAATTAGGCAGCTCACACCTGAGCATCTTGTCTCTGGTAATTAGATCTCATGGCGGCAGTTTCCTTCCCATTAGCAAGACCAGAACTGGACATATTTAAGAGCTGTGACGATGGGCAGTGTGCTGTCCTGGCCTTCCTCTCCATCTCACTTGGCCTCAAGATGACCGGGTCCTCAATTACACCATCAGTGCATGGAGAGCAAGAATGCTCCCCTATTCCACTAGCTCTCACACCTAGAAGAATCTTCTCTCATGGAAGACAGCTCATAAACATGCATTTCCTGGCAGTATCAATCTCTATATATTCACAGAAAGCTACACGTTTAAGTGAAGCAGGGTTTTTTTTTGTTTGTTTATTTATTTTCACTGCATCTGTGCCTCTAAGACACAAATACTAGGGAAAACAGAAAGGGGAAATCTCTAGATTAAAAATAGTGAAATTATCCATAGTGATTCCTTCGCTGTCTTCCACATTTTTACAGAGTTTTAGAGTGCAATGAATCTTAGTGTTTTCTTTCAAGAGATTTTTTTCATTCTTAACATCCAGCATAAATTGACTTACCTAATTTGATATAGCAGCCAATAACTAAAACAGTAAAATTCCCTAAGCAATAAAAAAAATACACTATTTATAATATCTCTCTTTTTTTCTTTCCTGTGGGTTACCTATTATTTTCCAGTTCACTGGTTGATGAATGTTTAACATGGTTGATCTCTGAGATTCAGTCTAGGAGAAGTTGATATGTTTATGCCTTCAAAAATAACCCACAGATTCATCAAAGAGGAAAAAGAAAACAGTAGTGTCCATTGAGGTCTCCACCCTTTCTCTTTCTCTGCTGTCTCCTTGTCTGGCAGGTAAGTCAAACTACATCAAGTAGTAAAACAGACCTGATAACAAATTTTGGGGGTGGTGAATGTGACAAGTGCAAGATTACAATAGCTTTGGGAGAAAGAGTCTTAGCCTGGAGGCTTCTAAGCCATCAGCAGAGTAAACAGCCCTCCTTATAAAATTTGTAACTGTTAACAGTTCTGGCCAGAAAAGACAGGAAAAGGCACAGAAAGGAAAAAGCCAGGGCAACAGGTGGAGGTAGAGACCGGAAGTGGAGGAACTGGAATAAAGTGGCTGAGGGTAGCCAGAGAGGACTGTGAAATCACCTCAGGAAAGCAATGATGAGTGAGGGAGCAGTTGAATGTTAGCAGTTATTATCCATGGGCAACAGTCCTATTTTTGCTCATGTTCTTGTTCTGTTTTTAAGAAGCACAGAAAATGGCCAACCAATTGCAGACAAATTTACTTAAGACGAACAGCTACCGTCATTGAGTTCTCACTACATGTCAGGTATTCTGTTAAAAATTGCCTTAAATCTCCTTGTTAAGTGCACTGATAAAGATTTATTATGCTGGGCATGTGCTACATATATTACTTCTAACCTACTTTACATTTCTGCTATTTTGGTATATTTATCAGGTTTCTCCAGAGAAACAGAACCAACTGTGTGTGTGTGTGTGTGTGTGTGTGTGTGCATATATGTAAAGAGCTTTATTGTAAGGAATTGGCTTATAAAATTATAGAGGCTGACAGGTCTGAAGATCTGCAGGGTGAGTTAGCAGGTGAAATCCAGGTGAGCTGATGGTGTAAAGCAATCACTGCTTTACTTTTCCATTTGCCCAGCAAGACTGGAAGCTCATGAATTACAGCTACTAAGTCTCAGATTTCTCCAATTATTAAATACTTGCTATGTGGTAGCTATGTGTTTTAATAAGGACACAACACAAACCCTATCCTTATAAAATTTTTCATCCTCTAATTTTAATATAAACCCCAAAACAACCTGAAGCTTTTTTTTAATACTCAAAAAGCAATCCATAGCAGATGCCCTTGACAACTTCTTTAATTCAGTTGGAGTAAAACCGGAATGGAAAAAAAAAAAAAAAAGAACACATAAGGTCTAAGCCAATGTTTAGCAACATAATACTGCTTCAGTCCTTCATTTGATCATTAGCGTACTGATGAAATTCTCTGTAAGGAGTAAAACATCATGTCCTTTGTGACAAATTAAGCTGCAAAGCTATTTCCTCTGTTCTCTGGTTTCTAGCTTATATTAACGAGTGCCATAAAAGAAAGCCTTTAAGATAATATTTAGCTGCAGAAACAAACACTGATTCAAAGCACTTAGAAGCACATGTGTGCGTTGAGGGGGAAACACTTGAGGGAATCCTAATATTTTATAATGTCATGGATATTATCACCCTTTACCCTTGTACCTGCATTATTTCCATATTCAACCCACTCTCAATATTTCATGTCTATCTCTAGCCCCAACCAAAGCTGTTCTGGTGGCATACCTGCATATTTCCTGCAGTAATGACACCAGTAAATATCACATTCTACCCTCTGTCAGGACAGTCTGAGATTACATAAGCATGACATATTTTAAGAAGGAATATATCTCTGTTATTTACAATTTAACAAAGATAAAGCCATGATAAATACCATAAGCTATAAATAAAGACATCTACCATTGTACTGTACTTATTCATCTCTGAGTTGAACAAATGTTAATTATAGAGAATTCGAAATGAGACCTGTTAATGTCATTTTTAATTTAGCATGTTACAGCGTAAATGTTTTCCATTGTGTTAATTTACACCTGTTATCACAAGCTTCATTATTAGGTTTATAGTGGAGCAGCTCCCTGTGACTCTGAAATTTGCTTAAAATGGCAGAAACAATTACTAATTAGAAGGGCATGTTTACTTTAATTATATTTATTTCCTAGTCTAGTTTTATATGTAATGTACTATGGAAGTGTATGATTTAATTAGTGAAACCCATTTATCAAAAGCAATTTCTCAAATGAGTACTGCTTGAAAAATACAACAGATTCATTCAGACTTTCATAAATTTCTTGTGTGATATTCCTGTAGAGCGACACATTAAATGGAGATCTCTCACTTGTGAACTCAGCATTTCTCGGCATGTTTCCAATACTTCAATAATTAACAGTAATAATAATTTAACCCTAAAACTACAAGTGCAAATTTAAAATAAGGTATATAAGCATGAGAAATTTATACATTTAAAATTTTTAAATCTGTACCAAAATTAACAGACTTTTATATACATTCACAGGACTCATTTAAATTTATGTCTATAAAAAGCAAATTCCCTTCTCTTACAGAAAGAACATCTTCCTCTCCCTAGAACCATTTGTCTGCTACTCAGAGTACAAATTCCTCCCCAACACTGGGGTACCAACCTTTTTAAACACTGATGCAATAATTGATTCAGGCAAAGACCATATGCTCACACTCCTTGATTAGGTTGTTAAAGAACAGAATATTCACCTTTACTGAAAAGACTAACCTGTTAAGTCTACACTTATCACAGAAGGAAGTACCTTTGAAGTAGAGAAATCTAGTGGACACTATCTTGACCAAATCCAACACCGCTACTAACAGGACAGACTGACTTTAGGCGTTTCCCTGGACTCTGCCATAAAAAACAACTCTCCCTTGATGGTATTCTTAAATCTAGTAGGAAACAACTGAACACTTAGGACTGTGGGGCATTCCACAAGAACCAGTCTGGAATTTTCAAAAGGGTCAGTCAATGTTACCAAACACTGAAAAAATGAGGGAATATTCTATATTTCAATAAAACCACAGCCATATGATTCTTGATTGGATCCTGAATTTTTAAAAGGTAGATAAAAGGAAAATGACTGAGGTCAAATTGGGAGAATTTGAATATGGACTGTATATTCTATCCCAGATAACACTGTTACTTTAAGGTCACATTTTCCTGATCACACAAGAGAATAAACTTAGGAGATATACTTACAAATGGTGAGGAATGAATTGTCATGACTGAAAGCAAAGTGAGAATTATGAAACAAGTATAACAGAATACTGGTGAATGGACATGGGCATGGGATGAGGGGTAACACATGTTCATAGCACTATTTACCCAATTTTTCTTTCTTTCTTTCTTTCTTTCTTTTTTTTTTTTTTTTTGAGGCTAGGTCTAGCTATGTTGTTGCCTGGGGTAGTCCCGATTCCATGAACTCAAGCAATCCTCAGCCTCAGCCTCTCAGGTAGCTGGGATTATAGGTACCTGCCACCACACCCAGCTGCTTTTTTGAGGCTAGGTCTCGCTATGTTGCCTGGGGTAGTCTCAAACCCGTGAACTCAAGTGATCCCTGCCTCTAGCCTCCCAGCACTTGGATTACAGGTGCACGCCACCACACCTGACTTCCCAAATTTTCTTTAAGCTTAAAATCAAAGACTAGAAAAATATAAGCAATCTAATGGGCAGACTATGAAAAAAATTAGAATTTTTCTTCATGTTTCTCAGATACACTGTTAAGACTTAACATTACTACACTGCTCTGAATTTAATCTTTTTAACATAAATGTTAAACCCATTAAAATGGCAGCCATACACTTAGAAGTGGCTTCACAGCAGTATCTCTGTAATTACAATATTGCATGAAACACTTTCTAGTCATCTAACCTTCTTAGACCCCAGGAAGAGTATTTCTCATAAACACTTATGTATCCCACCAGCTGGATGAGAGGTTCAGGCTGTGGTTTTGATAGAAAAGATGTATCTGTAAGAGTGTTTCAATTAAGTTTAAGACACTGTAAGGTTTATGCCATAGTAGCCTACACTTTTGAAAGCATACTTTCTTGATAAAGAAAAGTAAACATTGGTACATGGAGATTTTGCCCAATCAAGAAAAAAAATCCCAAGAACCTTAAAGGACAGGGCATTCCCTGCATTTTGCAAGCATGCCCCAGTAGTGAGTATTTCCATGTTATTCCTGCAAATGTAGCTAGACTGGACCACACACAGAGAGCAGCAGTTGATGCTGACAATCTCTTCAGGAATGTTTACTGCAGTCTGATTAATGTGGGGACAGTCCGCACATAGAAAGGCCTCCTAAGAGCACAGCATTCCAGGGTCCCTGGCTTCAATCCTCTCCTATTCAGACAGAACTGCACAAGTTGTCTGCTACTCCTTGAGATGAACACCAAACTTTCTAGTAACCGATGATGTTTTTAGGAGTGCTGGGAAGTTATGTTTTAATTAAATCTCTGATGTCTCCCCATGTTAGGGCTGTTTCTTCCAACTTAAACTTAGTCATTCTGGCAGTTTTCTTTCCATATGGTTATCCTGCTGGTTAGGGTAGATAACACTTTAAGTTTTCCCAGTTCCACCCCAGTCTTGGATCTTAACCTGCAGTGTTGACAAGGTCTGACAAAGGAGATAAGCAGCTATTTCCAAAGAAACCTGAAAAAAATCCAAGATGACCCAACATACACTCTCTCGGGAGGTACAGAGAACTGCTAGTTAAGTCTGGTTAGGCAATTTAACTTGGCAGCTTCTAACGACAGTCTTCAAACATACTGCACTTGTAATGTTCCAAAACTGAAAATAGTCTTCTATCTCCAGAAAAGGAAAGAATTAGGACGAGGCAAATCTTGTTAGGAGAAACAAGAATGTCTACTAGTGAACCTGATTAGGCATTAGCATCTCCACCTAACAAGTTAAATGGAGAAAACTATTAGAGTTCACAGGTCTTATCTACCCTTTATATAAAGAGACAAGATTTCAAACTCCAGCATATATTATTTGTGTGTATGTACCTCTGAGTTTATCTACATACAACATATACTATGTGTGTTTCAAGAAGGAAAAACTCAGATAAGGATAAGGTGCCAAAGCAGGGGAGTTTCAACAAAATGTAACCTTTGCCTTAGAAACCATGAAGCCCAGTAATTAAATTACAGTCTCTCCAACACTGTGGAAGAGATTTGATCAATTCGAGCCAAGATCAGTTACATTATTTGGTTTACCTAAGTAATGGACCCTTAAATGTAATCAATATTTCCCTAGGCTGAGTCTTCAAGACCTGAGACACATTCAACAAAAAACACAAATGGATTTTCAAAGGACCTTAAGATGTTGGATCACACACTGGGGAGGAGGATTAGAAAGGGTGGAGGTATAAGAAGAAAACAGACTTTTAATAAACCTGCTTTATGGAGTCCTCTTTTTCCTCTCTTGTTTGTGTGCTAATTTCACATTTGTGTTTGTAGTTCAAATATAAACTGAATTTGTTTTACCAAAGAATCTTAATCCAAGCATGAGCAAGGTGTTCCAATATCTTTAAGTTTCAGTATGAAAACATATTTAATAGGAGAAATAATACAATTTCTATTTATGTTTTAAGAAATCCACAAAACTTAGCAGAAGTGAAATTGTAATGAAAACTGGCAGAAAGAGCACCAGACTGTGTATAATTTTCCTCCATCCCCCTTCAATGAATAGATTTAAGGAAGCAATTGGATGCATCATGTCCAGTTTGCTTGGGACTACTGAGAGCTTTCAGGACTACTCTTGCTTGAAATGGATGCATAAGAACCCCATGTCACCAAACTTCCCAACTGCCTATACACACTGACCCCCACTGTACTCAAAGTATAGGAGCTGAGTTTAGAAACTGTTTGACTTGTTGGGTCCATTTTCTTCTCCATATGCTTTAGCGCCTCAAGAGAACATTTTTGTACATGTGAACAGAACACATCTCAGGGGATTCTAAGTTCAAGCACTCTCCTCCTACTTGAAGTCTCCCGGAGGGGTAGGGAGGATGGATGGCTGCATCTCCTCAGGCACCATGCTGCTCCTGTATGTGCTTGGGCAGGGAGCCCGCACCATGTAAAATTCTTATCAATGACTTGTTTAACACCCTTGTAATAATTAGAAAGTTAAGCAACTAATTCCTGACTTCCCCAAGTACAGGACTTCTATTAAAAGGTATGAGAAAGTGTGATAAGAGGGAAAATGGAAGAGGGGAAATTTATACTAAGAGACTTTTTTGTATTATTTTTAGGTCTCTGCAATGATGATGAGAAGTTGAGGTAATCCAAAACAACAGGTAATCAGAGAGTCATTTACATTTACTTTTTAGCATCAAATCACTTCCTCTTGGCAGCAGTTGCAAAATTGTTTTACTTAAAAGTCAGCTGTTGACTTTATTTATACAACACCTGAACTTTGTTAAGTGTCAGTGTGTCAGACACAGTGGAATTTCAAATTTGTACTGTTTGACAGGGACTGGAGTTGGCTCAGAAAGCAGACTTCTGAATAACTTTATTGTTATTCCCTAAATCACACATGCTCAATGCCAACAGTGTGGGAACATCCTGGGCCATCACTTTAGAAACTGTACTGAGATTGGCAGCTCAAATCATTTCCTTCTAAAATGAAGAAAATTCATCTGGAGCTCACTCTTCTCATCTGTAGAGTGGGGAGAGGAACTTCTAACTTGCACAGCTGTTTTTTAGACATGCATTTTAGCAGAATGCATGTGAAGCACCTAAAATAGGCTTTGACGCAGGGTTAGTGCTAAGTCTATTATGACAGCTGTGAGAAATGTTATCAAGGAAAAGCTTCCCTTGCAGTGTCTTGCAATCTTCTGGACAAACATCTGCTGATTCAACAAGAGAGATCACATGCTCCCCCACCCACAGCCTTGGAGCTGCTGATGGTGGCCTTCCGCTCACCTAATTATGCAAGCCCACATGAAATCTTGCCCAGAGATCCTCCTCTTCCTTCTCTTGACAGTATTAAAGGATTAACTAGCATTTGGGGCTCTTTGAAGAGGTTGAAGACTGTTTATGTATAAAATCCAAGTATATAAGCCTGTCTGTCACCTGGGTGTGTGGTCACCACCCCTGTATCAAGATGACAGTTGAGTCCTCAAAATCAAGCACTATGCCTTCCAATGGCCGTTGTTCTTTGTTCTGGCTAAAAATTTTCATTCCAATGCACTACTTCTATCCTTTCTTTTAGGTGAATCAGTTCAACCTTGAGGACTGGAGAGGATGCTAAAGGTCATTAGCATATCCTCTCCATCTACTGAGCTGTCTGGCAGGAAGAGTACAGAGCTACAGATTAAACCTCAGAGCTGCCCTGGCCACTGGGAACAGTAAGAAAGTTACAGCCTCTGTGGTTGTTTTCTCATCCACAAAATAAGAATGTTGCACTAAACTGGGATGGTGAATGTTTGGGTCACCTGACTGGGCCACAGGGAGTCCAGACACTTGACCAAACATTATTCTAGGTATGTCCGTTGAGAGTGCTTCTGGATGGCATTAACATTTGAATCAGAAGACTGAGCAAAGCAGATGGCTCTCCCCAATGTGGGTGGGTCTCATGTTTGAAGGCCTCAGTAGAACAAAAAGATTGACCTCCCCATAGGAAAAGAGAATTCTTTCTGCATTCAAACTGGGACATGAGTTTTTTAACCTACCTTTGAACTTGAACTGAAACTCAAACAGGGCATTTGGGGGGGGGGGGTAGCACACCCTATCAAAACTATGATTTAGTATACAGGTTTTCAAACTGGAATTTATAGCATCAATTCCAACAAACAAACCTCTGGTTTGTAAGCCTTAAGACTCAGGCTTACATCATTGGTTCTTTCAGGCCTCCAGTTTTGCTGATTGTCTCTGAAGATATCAGAACTTATTGACTTCCATAATAATGTGAGCCAATTCCTCAAAATAAATATCTCTCAAGAGAGAACACACACACATAACACACACTACTATATATATATATATATACATACATACACACATATATATATATATATATACATACATATATATAATATACACTACTGATTGTCTTTCACTGGAAAACCCTAATACAATCACCAAGGATATTTTCAGTTCTAATCCCTGCCAAATTACCATCCAATCTCCAGGCTTGAACACCTCCTAGAAATGAGACTTCTCTGCCTCCTATGGCAGTTTGTCCTGCTTTAAAGATCATGACAGCAAATACCACCCCTTATGTGAGAATCCAAAACTGAGTCAACCATTTTCCTAGCAGTAAAGGATGTCTAATGGGTATGATCAGGCATGAACAGAATAGAGTGAGTTATTTTTCCCCTTGCTTTTCATTACAATTACATTAATACAGTCGATGATTACCTGGATTACATCATTCAATATTTCTTCAGGGGATATTTGGTACTTGTACTTATTACTACAGCTAATATCACTTTGTTATCTTAGAAGCAAAAAATTTGCCATTCTTATTCTATCACCTCTCCTCTCACTTCTAAGTCATTCAGAGATTGGATAATGAATTATTGGCTCAACTAACTCACATAAGATGATTTCTGTTCCTTTGTAGTACTCCCTAGTTATGCACCCTTCCTCCTGGGGAAGAGACTGTCAGTCCTGACTATATATTGCAATCACCTAGGAAGGTTATTTAAAAAAAAAAAAAAAAAAAAGCCAGGTCAATCTCAGAGATTCTTATTTGGCTTGGGGGAAAAGGAGTACAGGGACAAGTGAGGGGCTTCTTAGGTAATAAATAATTGCAGCTGGCTTAAAAACCAGTGTTTTGTCTAACTCTGGGGTCAACAAACATTATGAAGAGCCAGATAGCAAATATTTTAGACTATGTGACATATAGTTTCTTGCAACCACTCAATTCTCTCATTGTAGCATAAAAGCAGCAATAAATAATATGTAAAGGACTGACTGTGTTCCAAAAAAAACTTTATTTACAAAAACACGTGACACTCCATATTTGGTCCACAAGCCACAGTTTGTTCATTAATTTATTCATCAGCCAATTTTAAAATAGTTATTGAAACAAATATAAACTCATAAAATTATATTATCATCCTGCCCACATTTTTCCATCTTGCCATGTCACAAGAGACTCTCAAATGATTTCTGAAATCAATACTCTCTTTATCTGACATTCCCTTCCTATGTCAGTAATGATCCCATCCAAACAGGAGTAATCTTGTTCTCAGAGAATACTTTCTGTCTCCCAGCAGTCACTGCTGCCTCTTTATATGTTCATAAACATCTGTTTAATATTGCTTCTAGAATTTCATCAGAAACCAACTTAAGCTCACTCCTCTGTAGTTTCTAAACTATGCTGTCCTGTTTGTTTCCCCCTTCCCAGCCATGAAAACTGGGACATGTTCACTGAAATCATTTACATTGTTTTGGCATCCTTTTCTTGATCCACAAAATATTATCTAAAGTGATTCTACAAGCCCATCTGCAAGTTCAAGTTCTTTCAGAACCTAAGAGACCTAAATGCTTTTTAAGAAGCTCTCATTATCTCTACTATCTTGAGTATTAATTTCTTCTATGTTTATTCTACTCCTTCCAATGTGAAGATCATTCTTCCTGATAAATATGATAAAATCAAAATAAGAGTCAAGTAGTTCTTCTTCCTCCATGTCATCTGTTTGCATTACACCATCTGTTCAAAATAAAGCTATGTATCTATTTTCCTTTTTTGGCTCCAAATATAATTGTTTTAAAACTCCTATATCAAGGTGACCATATATTCTGGTTTACCTGGACAGTGTGGTATTTATCTTTTGCCCAAAGGTAAATGTTGATAGAGTCCTCCTTATTCTGAAAAGCATCCAGTTTGAACAGCTGGTTCAATAGGGAAAGCTGAGGAAACAGAGGTAGTAAATGGTATTTCATAGACTTGATGGGTTCTCAGATCTCACATGTGAAAAAAAAAATGAAAACTATGAAAAACATCTTTCTTGAAGTTTTTAGGCATAATGGATTCATTTCCTTGATATGCCATTCACAGCTGTGTGACCTAAGAATAAAGTAATTAATCTCTTTAACATTGGCTTCTACTCTGTGGAGTCTTGGTGCCTATTAAATGACTAAATATTTTGTTTAAGACAGATATATATCAGAATAAATGCTCAACAAACGTTACTTACTGTTACTACTAGTGTTATCTATACCACTAATCCCCTCAACTCCCTCAGTCAATAGCACCAATCTATTTTAAATTTTTTATTGGGCATTTAGCCTTCCCTTTTCTTTTAGTCACATTCCTTTCATGATTCATCTCTTGATAGTAGTTTGGGCTCAACTCAACTTCTTAATATCTTGTAAAGTTTCTTCATCTTATTAAAAAGATCTTTGTCTTCACTAGAAATCTGGAATACTCAGAGGACATTTCTCCACTGGCAAAGATGCAACCTGCATTTACAACTTGCATTTATCTACATAATTCATGAATCACTCTGGCAGGAATGAAACACATATATCTTGGATCTTCCAGCATCTATATTTTCTGGAATCAAGACAAACTATCTTTCATGGTCCTCTTGGGAGTACATCCCCAAAACTTGGGAGTTTGCAACTCTCAAACAGCTAGAGTAAATCATACTAGCCAGAAAATAAAATGATTACATTAACTTGCTGAGAAAAAGACTGACCGAAGTCATGTTGAAAAAGGACAGCAGACAAAGGGGCACACAGAAAAAAAAAAAAAAAAAGAATGATAGCTGGAGTCTCAGTATCAACTACAACTACAAAAGCAGAAACCATTTATTGACAATATGATGAGAAATGATATACCAGGCATTTTCTAAGTGCTAGCTTACATATGCCTCTCAAAAGTTTTTCTGAAAACTGAAGCTCACAGGATGAAATCACCCAATATACAAAAACAGCATTCTGTACCCATTTTATACCACTACTCTTCTATACCCAAAGTTCATGATGCTCTTTTAGAAACAGCTATACTACACCATTTTTATAATGACAATTCAATCCTGTTTTTAGACAGATAGTTAAAAAGTAAAAACCTCCCAAATATAGATAATTCATTAACAAATATACCCAGAAGGCCATCAGATACATGAAAAATAATGTTCAACATTGCTTTTAATTTAATGAGGTGCAAGCTAAAAACACAATGAGAAATCATCTCATACCCATGATGATTATGTTAATAATCACATGTTAATAATCCATTAACAACAAGTGCTAGAGAGGACGTAGAGAAAAAAGAATCCTATTACACTTTTAGTAAGTATGTAAACTGGAGCAGCCATTATGGAAAACATAAATTTTGATTTATCTTGTGTACCACAGAAAAAGTGAGCAGTAAAACTATTTAAAAAAAATAAAATTGTATTTCTTCATTTTTTTTCTAATGCAAGTCATTAACAAAAGGGCAAAAAAAAAAAAAAAAAGAGGGCTCATTTTAATCCAGAGACCATAACAGTGCTCCCACATGGCTAAAGATTTCTTCAAGAACAAAGCTGTCAAAATTGAAGGAAGATGGCCTAAGATCTGGTAGTACTACCTTAAGTGCAACTGAGATGATGGTGAACACTTCTCTGGCACAAAAGACAGTAGAGCCATAACACAAGCCTTGATGTTTCCAGACATATAATGTGTTATCTTTAAGATCATACATAAATTCTGCATAGCCACACACACACACACACACACACACACACACACACACACGTCATATAGCAAAATATATCAATCTGATCCATTCATTGACACACTAAATGACCCGAGGTACACAAGATAGTGAAGACGTTACTACCACAATGTGGGAAACAGACTTCTATCCTTTTTTATCACAAAGCTGGCCTGTGAGAACTGGTAATCTCCTATGACTCTATCTGGCAGCATTATACCCTAATATATGACCTTTATAGTTAGGTGAGTAAGCGCTGAGGAGCAAACGAAAGACTTAGTGCTACAATGGGCACATTGTCTATGCCAGGTAAGCTTATGTATATGACCACAGTTAGTCATCACAACCACACAACATAGGACAGTAATTTTATACCTGGGGTGCTAAAGCAAAGGAATGTGAACTTGTCTGAGGTTTGATATAGGAGAAACAAAGCTGGGTTTCAAACCAGTCAGGCTGACTCCAAAGGCTAAGTCCTTAGCTGCTACACTAAGTGCCATCTACTTAATGTGCTTCCTTCCCACCACAATTTCTTGTCTCTTCTAGAAGATGGTCAAAGGCGTGCTAAAGAGCAGATAACATCAGATATATACTATTTCTCAGAACTATTAGGGAAATTGTTTGGATATTTGTTTTTATTTAATTACATTTATTTAACATTTCTAATGGGAAAAAAGTCTCCCTTTAAAAAGGCTCTAAATAATACAGAAAAGTTGCAAAGACAGTACAGAGAATTTTTGTATACTTCATCACCCAACCTATCCTATTGTTAACAGCTTACATTACTATGTACATCTGTCACAGCTAGGAAATCAACACACTACTATTATCTCAAAGCCATACTTTCTTTGAACTCACATGCCTGCTGCCTCCATGCAATGTCCTTTTTCTGCTCTAGGATCCCATTTACAGTTCATAGCTTTGGTTTCTTTCCCACCTCTTGTCTGTGATAGTTTCTCAGACTTTCTTTGTTTTTGACAACCTAGAGAGTTTTAAAGAATAGCAATCAGGCACTGTGGAGAATGTCCCTCAGTTTGGACTGTACCGGTGTTTTTCTCATAGACTGAGATTTCGAGTTTTTAGGAAAAGACCACAGACGTGTCATTCTCATCACATCGTGTCAAGGGTACACATTATCAGCAAAACTTATCCATTGTTGATGATGACACTGATCACTGGCTGTCCAGTGTTTACCTGTTCTCTCAAGTACAAAGTTACTTTTGCCACCTTAACCAGATTCTGTTCTTTGGAATTAAGGTACAACATGCAGCACATACTCTAGGGACAGGAAGTTAAGTTCCATGTCCTTGGACAGGGGGTAGCTATATAAACATGATCTTATTATTAACAGGGTTAACCTGACATTTTAAAAAATGAAACAGCATGCTAAATGACAATGTATGCCCTGCCATTTTTAGCACTCTGTTGTATTTCTGAGGGCTTGCTGTTCATCATATGTCTCAGAATCACAAGGGGTAAGATGTACTTCTTTCAAGATAATGAAAAAATAAACCAACACATTTTTCAGAGAAATTAGAAAGCCCATTCCATTCTAGAAGATGTTTCATAAACAATAGGCGGTCAAAGGAAAATTATTTTATAATAGAGGAGATAATACATGCTATGTATGCTTGTAAGGACAGATATTAAATTGGGAGTTTCAAATGAGCTACCAAGCAAAAACATAAGTGAGGTGTCAGCCTTCTCAAAGGAACTTGTCAAAGTTAATGGTTCATAGTGATTTTGTGAATTGTTTACACCCTTCACCCACTGTGAGTGATTAAAAAAGAGGTCAAAAGAGATGTTGCATTTCTCTGAGAAAAACAGCTTTGTTGTGATTATGACCACCACTGATGGAGCTGGAGGGTATCATGGAGGGTTTGGGGTACCCACTCTCATCTCATGACTAGTGACAGGAGTTCCAAAGTAGAAATACACTACCCTTAAGATGGTTTCCCTAGAATTTGGGAGGTCTGTTGGACTGAGAGATGACATACCTAGAGCTTATCTAAAGAGTCAGAGTCTATCTAAAATCACAGTGGGAAAGACCTGGAGGGACCCAAAAGTGCCTCAATCCAGGGATCCAGATGTAAACTCTGTGGTGGGAATTCCAGCCAGAGATTATTCTGCCCCTAGAGCTTTCTTCTAGGGAATGAAGTTGCTTTAAAATCAGCTAAGGCCTCCAGAAGCATAGTAGACTAAGTACTCTAGGGACCTACCAATAAGACAAACTGATCCTGAATGAAAAAACAATTATTATTGTTTTGCTGTGCTTACAGTAAATAAAGCAAATCCCAAACAGGCACAAAAGAAACAGCAAACATACAAAAGCCTTAAACATTGAGCACAACAAGGAGTAAGTCCTATAGCCACATGCTGATTTCAACAGACATTAAGAGGAACTTGAATCTGTTAAGTGGGAGAAGCAAATGAAACTTGTGGACTACCCTGGGGCACCTTGAAGGTGGTGAAATGATCTCATGACAGCAGCACTCAGAACTATTTGCACAAGCAGAAGCAAATAATCTTAAAAAAAAAGGTGCCCTTGATTTAGATCCCAAAGCTTTGTCTACGGGTTAAGATCATTCAAATTTGAGAAAGCAATGGGGGCTCATGACAGAGAAAGCAATTAAGGACACATGGAATAAAACAATACCATAAGTGAAAATTGAAAGAAGCCACAGACAGAGACTAATGGGGGCTTCAGATGTTTCAATTGTCAGAAGTATACTATAAAATATCTGCATATAAATATTGAAGCAGGTGATAGGACTGTAATATAGAAAACAGCAAATTACAAGTGACTATCAAAAATGACCAGGCAACCTTAGGTTTGCAAAATGAAAAGAATTCAACAATTGGTTGCAGAATGAAGTGATGTACGTATTACCACTGAGGCTGTATACTTACTAACATTAACTTACTGTGGCAAATTTCACATTATATGCCTAATTGCCACATTACTAAAAATGACCAACCATTTTTAAAAAGAACCAAATAAAACATTTAAACATAAAAAAAGCATTTTTAAAAGAAAAAATCACTGGCAAGATTACACAACATAATAGGCTATAAGGAAGAGTTTAAGAAATTACCTGAAAGGCAATATTGAGAGACAGAAAGATGAAAAATGTAAAATAGATATTAACTTAAGTGGAGAATGCAACACAAAGGTCTAAAATAAGTCTACCACAGTTCTAGAGGAAAAGTATAGAAAAGACAGAAAGGATGGAAGAAAGAGAATATTTAAGAAGACAATAACTGCAACTTTCCCAGAGGATATAAGACATGAGTTCACAAAAATACAAATCAAATAAAAAGAATTCCAACCTAGACATACTGTAATAAAACTGAGAAGCACCAAAGAGAAAGAGGAAATGTACAAAATAGCAGCTAAGCCCGAAAACACAATGCCCTCCTACAACCATATAAGTTAAGAAATCTTCCCTATTTCTTACTATCTTCTATCTTCCTTTCCTCAGCTCATTTTCTTCCCCAACACAAGCCCAATGAGAAAAAAGCAGTTAAAGAGCAGGAGAAAAACAAACAAAAAAATACCAATACAACTCTTCCACCATAATCAAGATGAATGACTACAACCATGACTTAGCAGAGCAGGAAAAGTCTCACCTCTGAATATTTTTTGAAGTTTTCATTAACAGAGCAATATACTTAATTAAACTTTCCAAGAGCTACTAAATTGTAAAAGACCTGTGTCTTCAACTTAACACAACTGTCCCTGGAGATGGAAACCTGTGTGTCCGTCGTCACACAGTGACGACTACCAAACCAAATAGTGTTTGGTAAATTTCTGTTACTTCATATGGCAAATTGTAGAAGAAACCAAGAATATCTCCCCCACCATTTGTTTCCCCAGGGCCAGGAAGCACAGTTGGCTTGATAAACATGGCCTGTGTAAATATGAAAATATATCGTTATGCAGTGATAATTTGGATGCTTACATTCAAATCCACTCCCATTTCTAATGTGTAAAGTATTAATCTGCCAATTCATTGTGAAAAGCATCTACAATATGCTCTTTTATAAATTCTATAAATGCTTTATGATTAGATGTTCTCCTTATATATCAGCTAGCAAGAAAAGAAAATGAATTAATGAATAATACCCAAGGGAAGGAAAATTACTTTTTTAGCTAGTTTAAGTCTTGCTGATAATGTGCACACAGCATTTTACATTTACCATAAAGCTCCTCAATTAGTTCATAGACAAGTTAACCTTCTAACTTCCAGAAAATATAATTCATGCACATTTTATACTATGCAGCATCCTGCTAGCCATTATCCATCATTTACAAGTGTTATTTGTCTATAAAAATGACACTAAATTTTTGAAAAATGACATTGCTCTGCCTGCTTCTGGCTATGTTCTAACAAATGGTACCACTGCAAAAGGTTTTAAGTCCTGTAAGAAGCAATTAGTCAAAGAAGCAATAAATATTTTTAAAAGGATATAAATGATTACTTGTCCAAATAGCCAAATGTCTAAAGGCTGAAACACAATAAAATAAGGGTTAACATAAAAGTGTACATTTCATTATTTATGGCTAATAAAGTTAATCAAATTCAGCGTATCTTCCTCATGCATGCATTTAAACAGAAACACAAATATAATATGCATATTTATGAAAAACAGCTCAAAGATCATTATCTCTAAAAGAGAATCCAGCAAAAAAAGAGATGCATAAAATGTTGCTGATATCCTCTTACAACATAAACTGTTTTGCTCAAAACATTTATTTTAATTAAAACTATTAAGCTAAATAATATTTTCCATAACTGACAACCACAACTAAAACATGGATTCTAGACTTAATATTAAGATAATTTTTGGAGAGAAACATATAGTGAGAGCACTTCACATTTCCTTTTTCTAGTACCTTATTCTCCTTTCATGGAGTGTTTTAACTCTTCCAATCAAAAATCTATTCTCAAAAGATATATTAGAATCTTTTAAAACAAAATTAGGTAAGCATAAGCTCATCAATCAGCAATTTGTAAATGCATTATCTTCAAGTAGCTTGGTCTTTTATGTCAGTTATCTGCTTAAAATTAAGTGTAAGAGTTTCCAAGAAAAGAAGGCAGAAAATTAACTTCATTTCATAATAACTTCTCCAATCATGCTGGCAGACAGCTGACATTATTACAGCTCACACTTATAAATCAGTGATTACATACACTAGTTAAGCAAAAAAGAAATGAAGAAGGCAATTATATAGTAGTGAAATTCCCATGAAGCACATTTGTAGTCAATGTTGCTAAACAGGAGTTGACTTTTAGTTAAAATAACATTTAAAAAACCCACCTCCAGATATTTGGGGGGGGGTGTACTGATTTTGGAGGGGGGAAAAAGGAGAAAATCTTTGCAATTTGTCTTACAAGGAAAAGAGTGAGCAGGAAATCAATGAATGGAGATTTTAATGCACTTTTATTTATTTTTAAGTTGAATTCTAAAACTTGTATTTCACTGAACAATGATGCAGCACTGAATCAAGCTGAGAGTAAAAGTAAGGAGTACTATTCAGATAGCTACCAACATTTAGTAAGGAATGAGCCAGGGGCAAATAAAGGCACAGGAAATCAGATTAGCTTCTTTTCGACACCCTTTTTTACTGAATGTCACTTGGCTATGAGCCAAAATGCCATTTCTAATCTTATTTTCCATTTCATAGATATATTTTATTAACTCCGTTTTTATCACATAATTAAATATTTTAATTGGCAACACTGTTGACATACAGCTACTAGATGTCCATTATATTTTAATGCGCTTATAATGGTCAAGAGTATCAAGGTTCTGGCAGACCCCATTTATGTCTTCACTTATCACCACTGCATGATAATGTATCCATTGTGGTGCATCAGTACAAAATAGTATCACTACAAGAGGAACGTTCTCTCTTTCATATTCTTTAAATCACTTTGAAGAAATGAATTTTATCTGTTTACTACAAGTGAAAAACCAAACTATCATTTCTAAAGTACTTCTGACTTTCAATGTATTTGCCAGTGGTGATCTATTAACTCATCCCCACTGCATCTCTGCAAAAAGAGATAGAGAAAATGAACTATTGTCCAGTGCTGATACTTACAGAAAACACAGATATTCCAAACTTGACAATGGTCAAGAGCTTCTACAGTTAGAAATTGCAGGCAATACCTGAAACGTCATGCTATATTCTGAAGGAGATACCACTCATGATCATGCACAATTGCAATTCATTGATGTGTATCTTCTAAATCATCCTACTCAATAGTTACTTCCCTCTAAACTAGAAAGTCTGTTGAGACTTTCATTTAGTAAAAAAAAAGGTGTCATTCAAAGTCAGACAGAAAACCCTGTGCCCCCTAACCCCTAGGGAGATGTAAAACTTTACAAGTGAAGAGTTAGATAATCTGCAGATGGAAGCATCTCTGTTTCCTTCCTGAGAACAAATCAAGCAAGTCCACAAATCTAAGTGTGTACACACACATACCCCCCTCCCCGGGCACATCTGAAATCAATTAACAGAGTCCTTTCTGAGTAATCTATCTAAAAGGTCAAAATTTTCTCTTGAAATATTTTTGACAACTCTCCCTGTCAAAACTAACAGCAAAAGCAAAATAAAAAACTGAATAGCATGTTAGAAACGTCTAAATTCTTTTGACCAACCCAACAAGATATTAATAATAATGGCAGTTAAAAATGCACAATAGCATTACATTATTTTATATAAGCCATTCTCCAGAATCTGGCTAGTCAATCCTAGTCCATAAGAAAGGAAAAGGGTACCTACTCACCCTATTTCACAAAAGAACTTTAGTTTATACAATGAAAAGTCATGTCTAAGCTCTAAATCGGTCACAAGGTAGAGACGCGAATTCAGGTTGCCAAACTCTGTAAGTAAATAAAGGCCTACGACTTTTCATAGAAAAATCAACACAAACAGAGTGTCGGCTGTTATTTACACTGCCTACAATAAATGTTTGTTCCAGAAAAAATAGTTCAAACAAGATAGGAGATAGTTTAAACACAAAGGGCTAGAGGGTTCAATATAGGAGGAAAATACGTTTGCTTTACCACAGTGGAGGAGCTGTGAGGAACAGTCTGTTCTGTAAAGGTTGGCCCTGTGCTGCCAAGGCCAAGATCACAGGTTGCGTGGAACTGAGATGCCTGCTCACTTCAGAACAACTCACTTCACTCTTAATGCCCTGGGTTCCTGTTCCTTTAAATCTTTCATATCTTTAACCTGCAATGTGAGCAATTTGTTTCAACAAGCAAAATTTAGATGTGTATTACAAACAATGACCAAGTATCCTAAGTCTATCACAGAACTAAATGATGAAAAAAAAAAAAAAAAAAAAACAAGACAACACCTGGAGAGGAAGGAAAGCTAAGGAATGACATTATGCTAGGGAGAAATGGTTACATCCTTGCTTCTTGATCCATTGGAGGGATTGTATGGTTGATTTCATGGCTGTCAGTGGAGGCTGTTGGGGAGAGTCCTTTGTGGAAATTCAAATTGGTACCTGACATAATTAACCCAGAGCAGGAATGCCCCAGTAGGAAGAAACTGAGTTTCTCTGCATAGCACAAATGTTGTCATGCTAGAGGACTGGAGTTAGTCTGGATAGCTCCAGAGGGCAAAACCAGCATATGACACTCAGGGCACAGCAGAACTTGCTAATTTTCAGAACTGCTCATCAACCATAAGGGCTGTCTAGGAAAATTAGAGGCTGAACCCCTCCTAACTGGTGCCAGCAGAGGTTCAGATGTTGGCAGGGCAATCCCACACTGGAAATGGTGTCAGATAAAATACAGATTAAGATTTTTTTCAAATGGTAGGATTTGAGGGTGGTTTTCAATGTCTCTGCTCAAGTTCCTGTGATGGTCACTTCCAGCTGTGAACTCTTGAGGCACAGAGAACTGAGACCTCATCTTGGCACTACCATTTCATAACTATGTCAGAGTAGGTGACTCTCTCAGCCAAGTGAGCCCGCCAAGCTTAGATGGAATTATAATCAACTGGGGAAACTACTCAATCATGAAGATACTCTTATTTATACTCTAGACCACCTAAGCCCAACTCTCAGGAAGATGATACAAGAATCTCTATTTTAAAAAAGTTTTCCACATGGCTTGCTGGTAAGTCCTGCTTGAGGAAACACTAATAACCTTTTTTGCCTTTTTTGCATTTGTATAAACAAGGTTAATGATAGTTTTTGCCTAAATGAGCAATAGCGATATTTAAATAAGAAAGCATATGTAAAATATTTAATATGATGCATACATGCCATAAACATTCACAGTTCCTTAAAAAATATGCCCTCTGTAGTATATAATCAAGCTTAAAAACCATCCACTGATTAAAAATGACAATGGGAAGTGTTAGGTAGAGTCAGTGTTTGACCATCTCCTATAGTCTGTTTTCTCATTCTACATTCTTCAAGTAACATGACAAAATCTGATGCAATATAAATTGAATCAGTTGAATAAAATTACTTATCTCTGTGATATTACCTTAAAAATAAATTAAAATGGAGTTGTATTTACAAGCTGAGTGCAGCACTATATGACATCTGTGGATTTCCACTCTTTTATAACAATTAGAAGCTCAAGATATACATTCTCCACAAAATTTAATACTCATATTTATTCCCACATTCTCAGGTCAAGATTAAAGATTTCATCTCTCCTCTTCTCTATATCAGCAGTCACACTCATTTAAAATCCTGCAAGGCATTGAAATGGAAGAATTATCCTGTTCTGACATTTATATCACCGAAAATGGCTTCCATTCCTTAATTGTAAAGTCACTTCTAGACACTAGGGTGAGTGTTAAAATACCCCCAGACAGAAAGGAAGCGAGTAGGTAATTGGAGCAATTTATATTGAGAGAAAAAAATGTCTACCGGATTTCAGTATTCCTGGTTGCAAGTTATTAGACTGTTTCTGTTTGGGTGGTTTTATATAAAAAAAAATTGCAAAGCGTGGTTGCTTAAGCGCATCTAAAGGTTAAACTACAAGAAGCTAATCTGTATGTGAGAACAAGGAACTGTCAAACATTTCACCTTTTGCAGATTAAAACCGTCTGACTAACAGATGTGAAATCATTATTGCTGTAATTGTTATAAGTAGAAATCTGAGCATTTTTAGAAGATACATCAGTTTTTGGAGCAGTCGTTTTATGCCTCAGGTCAACTGTGCTGTTCCTGACTGAGACAGAATCACTGCTGTTCATTTACACTCACCTCCTGGTTCCCCGGAATCCACTACATAGTATTTATCATTATTCTGTGGACATGTTCTTGGAAAGTTGAATTCTATATTATGTTATAATTTCATGCATAGATAGATAGATATAGATTATACCTATCTACATGTGTTAAATTCTGAGCATGCTATTATTATACATATACCTATAATAAATTTAAAAATGCATTATCTTCATTTCTAACTGATCCTAACTGGTCATAGTTCCCAGGATGCTTTGTTTCCTTCCAAGTCTTGGCAGTCACTCCTGTCACAAAATCAGAAGTATATGGTGTGTAGTATATGCCCACTCTCCCCACTACTTTTTAACATTGTAATGGAAGTCTCAGCTAGGGAAATAAGGCAAGAGAAAGAAAAACAAGGGATACAAATAGGAAAAGAGGAACTGAAGCTATCATTATATGCAGATGACAGAACCCAAAAAAATCCACGCAAAAAGTACTTGAAATATTAAACCAGTTCAGTAAGGTAGCCGGATACAAAATAAACACACGAAAGTCAGCTTTCCTATATGCAAAAAACCAAGAAGAGGAAGAAGAAATTAAAAAAGCCATCCCATTTACCACTGCACCAAAAACAATTAAATACCTGGGAATAAACTTAGCAAAGCATGTGAAAGATCTATACAAAGAAAACTTTAAAAAGCTGCTAAAAGAGATAGAAGAAGACATAAGGAAATGGAAAGACATTCCCTGCTCATGGATTGGAAGAATTAACATCATCAAAATGGCCATCCTACCAAAAGCAATCTACAGATTCAATGCAATTCCTATAAAAATTCCAATGACATTCTTTAAAGATATAGAAAAACAATTACAGAAGTTCATATGGAATAACAAAAGACCTTGAATATCAAAAAGCCTCCTGGCCAAAAAAAGAGAATGAAGGGCCAACTATCTCAGACCTCAAGTTATACTACAAAGCCATAATGATTACAACAGTATGGTCTTGGTACAACAACAGACACTCAGACCAATGTGACAGTAATGAGTGCTCAGAAATAAAACCACACATATATAGTCAACTAATCTTTGACAAAGGGGGGGAAAACTTACACTGGAATAAAGATAGTCTCTTCAATAAATTGTGCTGGGAAAATTGGACTAAGACCTACAAAAAAATGGACCAAGACAACATCCTCACACCTTGTACAAAAACCAACTCAAAATGGATAAAAGATTTAAATGTCATACCTGAAACCATAACATACATAGAAAAAAACTTGGGAAAAACCCTCCAGGAAGTACAATTCAGTAACCCCTTTCTGGGAAAATCTACTGATGGCAAAAAATTGAAGGAAAACACAAACAGATGGGACTACATCAAACTAAAAAGCTTCTGTACAGCAAAAGAGATGACAGGAAAAACTAAAAGAAGCCCAACTGGATGGGAAAAAATTTTTGCCCTCCACAACAGTGATAAGGGTTTAATAATAAAGATCCACAAGGAACTCACACAAACAAAAGCAAAACAAGAAGCCCAGTCATATAAAATGGGGTGAAGAACTAAAAAGACACTTCTCCAAAGAGGAAATACAAATGGCCAACAGGCACATGAAAAATTGCTCAACATCACTAACGATAAAGAAAATGCAAATCAAAACCACAATGAGATACCACCTTACACCGGTAAGAATGGCCCATATCCATAAAATGGGCAACAAGTGCTGGCGAGGATGTGGAGAGAAGGGGACACTCTTACACTGCTGGTGGGAATGTAAACTGGTCCAACCTCTATGGAAAGCTGTATGGAGGTTCCTCAAATTAATGAAAATGGAACTACCATTTGACCCAGCAATTGCTCTCTTGGGAATTTACTCAAATGAGACTTCAATGTGGGTACAAAGGGACACCTATACTCATGTTTATTGCAGCACTATTTATAATTGCAAGGACATGGAAGCAACCGAAAAGTCCAAAAACAGATGATTGGAAGAAAAAGATGTGGTACATATACACAATAGAATATTACTCATCAAATGAAAATGACAAATTGGATGATTTTATGATAACATGGATGGACTTAGAAGAATTCATATTAGCAGAAACAAGTCAAAAAGAAAAAAACAGAAACCAAATGGTTTCACTACTATATGGGACATGGGAAAGATAAACAAAAATCCATGAAGAAAAGTCAAAACAAGCCAACAATCAAATTGAAGTACATAATCTGGGGGAGGGGGGACGGACAGGGTGGGAACGATCGGGGGGGGGGATGAACCCCAGAGATCACAGAGATGTGAAATTTATATATAAATAAATTATTAATAAGAAAAAGATTTGTTGAATAAAGCAACTGCATTAAAAACTTATTGAACTACTCCCTGAAGGTATTTTGGTAGTCTTTTTGCATTTTGTATATCACCATCTCTAATTAATGTGTTTGATAATTTTAAGTGTTAATAAATTGAACTTTTTTCAAAAATTAATAAATTGCTTCTGGCTTTCAGTTTTAAAGCTACTCCTAGGAACCAAGATTTTATGCCATATGAAAGAATAGGGTAGAATATAATTATTATTTTGTTGTTGTCTGACACAATATAGTTTCTAAATATTTGTTTAATTAAAAAGACTATACAGGCCAAGCACGGTGGTTCATGCCTGTAAGCTTCAGCCTATGAAGCGGCTGGCGCTAGGGATCGTGGTTCGAGTCCCGCCTGGGGCCCATAGTGAGACCTAGTTCCAAAAAAATATAGCTGGGTGTGGTGGTGCGCACCTGTAATCCCAGCTACCTGGGAAGCTGAGGCTGGTGATTGCTTGAGTCTATGGTACCCTGGGCAAGGAGAGCCTACGGTTCCACAGGCAAAAATAGCAGGACCTAGTCTAAAAAAAAAAAAAAAAGACTATGCATTTTAGAAATTATAGCATTAAAATATTTTACTTGAGACATACTGCATTTTAATAATGTAAATTTATTCTTGCCAACAATGGTCCAATAATGCCTATTTCTAAAAAGAAATAAATATATGCAAAAAAACTTTTATTTTAATTCTGAGGTTGTCATGATATTAAAAAAAAAGAATCCTTTTAAAAACAAAAATGGCTGACTGGAGGAAAGTTAGGAATCTTTAAATCAAAGTATAAAAGATTTAGGAAGGCTTCAAAGCTCCAAACTAAAAGTTTTCTTGTGAGTAACATACAAAATATGAATGTGAAATATATACTAGATCATCTATGAGAGAGATTACTCCATAATACCAGACTCTACAAATATAACATTATCCTCGAAATAAACAGTCATAGTACAATAAGGCACACATACACTATACCCCTGAAATGCACCTGTGGGCAGGAAATGGTTTGGGGAGGTCCCGTCTGAAGAAGAAATATCCATGCTTTGCTTTCAGCATAGAGCTAGACAAATGAAGGGGCTCCGTATTAAGGTCTTTCTTGAAAGGGGGTGGTATGCACTAGGCCATTATTAGAAGAAACAAGAAGGTGCAGCCCAAAAAGTGATTTGGGCAAAACCATTGATAATATCAAATGACAAAGTAAATGGACTGGTGCTTTCTGTAAGACACTATCATTGTAGCTTGCTTTTCCTTTTTCTGTCTGAAAATCAGCTGTCTTCTTGGGAAGACACCCCCATTTGCAAGTCTCTGTGAGTATATATTCAAGTCACATACTGCACAGCAGATGTGGTTATCTGCAGGTAGTACAGTCTGTAAATCCAGCTTGCTCAACTACACAACATTTATCATGTATTTTTATGCCTTCTGACGTCTGTTACTAAATATAAACAAGAGTCACTGAATGAGATTTCCACTCTATCAGATAGGATGACTAGAAAAATCACCTGCGTTCTAACTTCAGAAGGAGACATTTTGGCCTCAGCATCTTTGTGTGCTCAGGCTGTACTCTAAGTGACCCTCTGGAAGATGCTGTGGAAAGCAGAACCCAAGGAGAAACAAGTCCTGAGCTGAACTGTGTTGCTGGTAAAGGTGGCAATCTGCAGTTGGACAGTTCCAATCTTAGAGTAGAAAGGAGGTGTTAGTCACTGCTTGAAATACCTCCAGCAAACACTGATACCACAATTTTTTTTTGTTTATTAACAAACGTAATGCCATGAATGTTGAGAACCCAAGCTATCATAACCGATTTGACTGATTCACACATTCAAATATGAAGAAGTTACTGGTGAACTTGACTGAATGTCATTTTTCAAGAAGTGCATGATAAAGTTGAACACTTGGATCTGAGTGTTGAGGACAGATTCTCCTCCTCAGTTTCAGAAACTCTTATGCAGTAGTCAATTATGGGTTGAACTGCATACTCCAAAATTCTTATGTTGAAGAGTCCTAAACCCTGGTACTTCAGAGTATGATTTTAATTTGAAATGGGGTAGCTGAAAATGTAATTAGTTAAGTGAGGCCATCCTGGAACACAGTGGGCCCTATTCAGATATCCTACTGCCCTTAAGAAATGGGGATATCTGGACACAGACCTAAGCCCGAGCATCATGTGACGATGAAGTCAGTTATCAGGATGAAGGGGCCAGAATTGAAGACTGAATCCATAATGAATACTGCCAGAAAACTGGCAAGTTCTTTTTAACAAGTTCCAGTCCTACTAACACCCTGATCTTTCAGTCTTAGTTTCCATGAATGAAATGATCAATTTCTGTTGCTAAAGCCACCAGGTCTGTGATACCTCCTTTCAGCAGCTCCAGCAAACAAATACACATGCCATGCATTTTCTCTGTTGACCCAAAAGCTGAACCAAAAAGTATTATTTGGCAAATAAAATATAACACAGACCTAAATGAATAAGACATCAAACCTTCTCAAAGGCAAGTTTACATACCTTGGTGAGAAGTTAAAAACCAAAAAATAACGCAATCTACAGTTCAAAGATGGTTGGCAAGATGGCCAGTCCATATACCTCAGATTTAATTTTTGCACTTAAAGGTGTTATAACAAAGTGTGAAATCACAAATAAGCAACCTAGCATGCGAAATGCAGCATTTTACTCCATCCATTACTTAATAAGGCTAGTAAAATGAGAAATTGTTAAATTATGAAAAATGTAAACATGTGGTCCATGTAATGAGGTGCTGTAAACAAGTCATATCAAAGGAGCCAGTTTCTTATAAATACGAACAGAACTGAATAGTAAATTTCAGAAGGAAGACCACTACTAAACCCCTTCATGGTTCAGCCATGGATCACTTAATCACTCTTAATCTTGGTCTCCCCTGTGGTTCTGTCAAATGTCTCAGGCATGGCTTTCCAGCCCAATGAAACTTCCTGACCTGATTAAGCTGAATGATTCTCATGCATTTTATTCTGCTGACCCCTCTAAGAGTTAAGGGGTCCCCAGTCCCTGAGTTTCTGTACTTTTCTACCTCCTACAGCTCCTTTTGCCTATCTATTCTCCCTCCTCCTGTCAAATGTACTCCTTTTATTCTTAGTTTCTATTCACTCTCTAGAGGAACTGGTCCACCATTCCCAAACCTCTATTACCCATCCTAATTTCATATATTTTAAGTAGCAATTTCTAGAAAAACAGCTATGCTAATTATTACAATGACTTGTTTTTATATACACTTACATTTATACTTTGCTTAAACCCCATGCTTATACAGCTGATCCACAACAGGATCAACGCAATGAAGAGATGATATGACTTGAAAATGAAAAAAAAAATGGCATGCTAATAGATTGGTCTCTTACAAAAGGCTAACACATCTCAACATCTTGTTTACAGAGCAAATGCTTTTATCTCATTTTACCTGATGAAAAGTTAAAACCCAATTTGTCTCTGAATTCTGGGTCAGATGGGTACAATACTTTTATGAGTATATAATTTAGAGATACGCAGGTTCTTCCTAAGGCTAAGCACCTGGAAAGAACCAAGGGGCAAAGGGCCAAGTTAGTGCTGACGAACTCGTTCATCCTGGAAACACAAACCTGACCTTGAGAAATTAAAGGGTGTTTTGAAAACAGTCACTGACACTTTGAGGCAAATTAAAGTCCACCATTGAGCATTGGTAGAAAGGGATGTAAGCACAGGCAGCAGAAGCTGGAAAGGTGAAAAAAAATTCTAATTTAAGCATTCAAAAGGACCATTATAGGATGTTAATTCCTACCAGTAAATAGAACATTCAGTTACATGACAATGAGCTATAAATATAACTCTTAGAAAGGAAACCCAGGATAGAGTTCTCTGCGCCAGGCAGTAACCTTCACTTTCACAAGAATAACCTGAACTAACTCCTTGACTTTCTTTTTTCCCCTAGCTTTTATTTATTTTATATTTTTTCTTATTTTTATACAACACTGGTCGTATTTGTATAGTTACCGTCTCCCTTATGTATGGTCCTTCTAGTAATAATGTACCCCTATACCACCTTTCCACTCCTCTCTCCCCTTTAACCCCCTCTGGTCACTCCAGCTCCTCTCTTGCTGTAAGTCATATATCTACACTTGGTCCATTGATCTCGCCTCTTGGGGGGGGGGGGAAGCAATGTCCTTTTTCCTGGTTGAGGACCTGTCTCTTGGAATGTAGCAAACCAGGCTGCTCAGATCTCCAGGTAACTCCTTGTCTTTCTTGGTGGGTGATAAGTTTAGAGAAGACCCATTTAGGGAAATGACAGGTGCACAAAACTGGCTGTGGATTAAGTGAAACGTCAAGGATTCCAGGTACAACATGGCAAAAATGCCTGTCTTCCCACTCTACACTTTCTAATTTCCTCTAAAAAAATGATCATAACTTCCTTTAGTAAACAAATTCTTAAGAATTACAACAGTATTCGGGACTCTATGGGGAACTTCTTTATATTAGAATCTTGAGGACTGCGGGAAAATAATACACACTTAGAGCAACAAGTAATTATTAAGTCTGTGGATAATGTACTAAGATCTTAACAAAACCACTACATTAACAAAAATGTAGTGATTTTACACTACATTTTCTGAGATAAATCTCAAAATACCTCTGTTCTGGTGACTATAATCTGTTTGCCTCAATCTTTCTGAGAATATCCTATCAAGAGTCTTTATTTAAAAAAACAAACAAACAAAAAAAAACCTTCATGTGGCACAACCAAGGAAGAGATTTGAGAATAAGTACTTAGGTTTCCTAGAAATTTTCAGGCCAGAATAACACTATTTCTAGACATGGCAACAAGGGTGGTGAAAAACTGTTAATTAGGGAAATAACTAAGGACATTTCATTATAATTAGAAAAAAATCTCAAATTCCAATATTTTATAAATGTTTCCAGGTTTCACATTTCCTTATAGGTTCTGACTAAATTCCCAGCATGCATTTATCTGATGATGTTTCCAATGATGGCAAACAGAATATCAGATTCCAGGTGTTTCCTGGTTCCCTTATCTGCAAGAAGCTTGAGTTCTGAAGGCACTGTGCCGCCCCAATGGCTGGCTAACTGTATGTATCAACACCCAAATACCACCAGATTCCTCAAGGCATCCGTTAGTGCTTCTCTGCCACTAACCAGGTAGCATTGAATCTGGTTTGGAGGTAGGTTAGCATCTTCTATCAAAGCAAATTAGAAAATGAAATGTGGAGAAATGCAAATTTTGGGGTGAGTTTCTTTTGAAGATATGAATGTCTGCTAATTCAGAGTATGAAAACAAAGTTACTGAAATTTATAGGTAGAAAAGTTGTGGTTTCAGAGTCACCAATTTGCTCTCCAGCATTGTACTCTTGTCTTCAGTCAACCATGTCTCTAATAATAAACATAGATAACTTTTTATCTAATGCAGTGACAAGTAAAATGTCACCCCTCAGACACTAAGAACATAGATTCTTCATGGTTTCTGCTGCAGAGAAACATAAACACTGTCCGTGTCATTCTCTGCAGGAATTTCTGATCCACAGAGGATACTATAGCTTCCCAGTACCTTCAAAAGAAGCCTCACCACCAGAATGTAAATCATGTTGCCTCAATATTCAATATAAGGTGACATTGCACTTGAACTCCCAGAGAACTTACAACCTATACAGTACTGGCTCTTGGAGACTAGTTGTCTTCTTCTTCTTCTTTTTTTTTTTTTTCAGTACACAACTAAATCAGAGTATATGGTCCACCCTTCTTCCAAAGGCCTTGATGCTGACTCCATTTGAGTTGATCAAACTGCCTCCCAACTGGGTAGTTCTTTTCCTATATTCTCCCCTTTTTTCCTTTTAATAAACTTGCCGCTAGGACACAAGAGGCTGGAGCAGTGCAGCTGCAGGTCCCTCATGAATGATAAAAATGATTTAATCTCCTAGTAATATTTCTTTCAAGAGGGAAGCATGTCTCCTGGGCCAGTACAATGCTGTCAATATTATGTATGTGCAGTAGGTAGAATAATAGCCCCCCCAAAGATCTCCAACTCCTAATCCCAGGGACCTATGAGTATGTTACCTTATATGGCCAGAGGAGCTTTGTAGATGTGATTTAAGTGAAGGATCTTGAGCGGGGGAGATTATCCTGGATTATCCCTGTGGGTTCAATCTAATCACAAAGTTTCTTATTAGAGGAAGTCAAGAGGGTCAGAGAAGCAGGGGTCAGAACAAGGCGATGGCTGACTTGAAAGATGCAGGAAGGAATCTGAAGTCAAAGGATGTGGAAAGTCTCCAGGAACTAGGAAAAGCAAGGAAACAGATTCTCCCCTAGATCCTCCAGAAGGAATACAACCCTGCTAGCACCTTGAGTTTAGCAATATGAGCTCCACTTTAGACTTCTGGCCTTCAGAACTAAGAGAAGTGAGTGTGTGCTGTTTTAAGTCACTAAATCCATGACAACTTGCTAAAGCAACAGTAGGAAATTAATCTGACCTAGGAGTTTGGGGAAATTAGGAGCAAAAAAACACCTCACTAATTCCCAAACTCTATTTCTCAACTACTTCCATTCCAGATTATCTCTCATCAACAGAAACTAAGCATGTGACCTTATCTTTATTTAAAATTACTGAGCACTGCAAAATTACTGTTGCCCAATAGATTATTTAAGTTGAATCTCTAATTTCCTTCAAGAAGAAAATAACTCATGTTCAAGGACTGTCCAGGTTCACCTAGCAAATTAGTGATCGTTGTTAATCATCTAAAACCCCATCTCTAATTTCTCACCTCCTGCTGTTATCACCAACAACTCTGTCCTCAGAAACACATTCTTCCTTCAAATTGATTACCTTGGAAAATTTTCCTTTGAAATCTTTTAATTAACAACAGAATGCTGATATTTGCACTCCAGTTAGGAAGTAGAACAAACTGTATCAAAAAATTTCAGTCCACATTGCAATGCTGCTAAATTGCCCAAGAAGTATAAAGAATATCAAAGACTGACATCTTCAAGTCAGGTGAATCAAATTTCTGCTGAAAAGTTGAAGATACAATAAATCAATGTACAGATTTGTCAAGTTATATGTTCTATGACTGCCTTCCAAAATACTAATAGTGGTTTTTAACAACTCAAACACAGCTTTTGTAAGGCTTACTTGCTTTTATTATTTTAAATCAGTGGCATGTATTTGTAGCTAGAAGAAAATTAAAGATCACTGGTTAAATCTTCATTTATTCAAAGAGTTCTTTCTACAACAGAATGTACATACAATTTGGCCTTGACCCAAAATCACAAACCATTGCCTCAGAGAGCCCTGCTCTTGGTCATGACATCAAGTGTTGCTTTTAGTGGGCGGCATAAAGATACAGATAATTTGATTGCAAGCTGGACCAAAGTTAAATAGACTTGCATACATCTCTCAATAAAAGAACAGAAAAACCAAATTAATAATATCATATCAGATAAAATAATTTTATGTAGGAGAATTTTCTTAATCCCCTCCAAAAAAGGTCAATTAGAAAAAGTCATTAAAAATTAGCAAAGTAGGAGATTTCGTTTCTCAACTAAGATGTAAATTTTTCAGGGCAGACACAAGCTGAACAAACTTCTCTTTCTTGCCTACCATCCCTTATTATACAATGGGTACACAATCAGTCTGTATTGAGTTAAACTGGAAGGCACACTCACTGCTTTAGTTCTCAGCAATGAGGATATTCTCTCAATTTTTTTCTTTTACAGTATATGCTGTACTTTCTTGTAGTCCTTCAATGGAATTTGAAGTTCTCTAGCTCATAAACACTTGTAGGTATAATTTAAACATTTTTCTGATCATTCAGTTTCCTATGCCAGCATTTGCTCCTTGATTTGGAGCTTATGTTCATATGGATCCAAGGCAAGTTTGACAGCTATGGCATGTGCTATGTTTTTTGGTTTTTTTTTTTTTTTTTGAGACTAGGTCTTGCTATTTTTGCCTGTGGAACCGCAGGCTCTCCTTGCCCGGGGTACCACAGATTCAAGCAATCCCCAGCCTCAGCTTCCCATGTAGCTGGGATTACAGGCACACACCACCATGCCCAGCTATTTTTTTGGTACTAGATCTCGCTATGGGCCCCAGGAGGGACTCAAACCGCAATCCCTAGCCCCGGCTGCTTCATAGGCTGAAGCTTACAGGCACGCACCACCGTGCCCGGCCCAGCATGTACTATGTTTGAAAACTGGGTGAAATTGCAAGAAAGACTAGGAGGCTAGTGTCCCTGAAATTTGGTGTTCCTGAGCTCCTGGACAAGAAGACAGAACATTCTCATTTTATTTCTACTTGCTTCTAATTGAGAAACTTCATCCTTCATTTTCATAGTGTGTTTAAGTGCTATATGAAATATTCTGCCCTGCCCAAGTCCTCTAAAACTCAGACCCAGAAAATGGACCCCGAACAAGAACAACAATTTACCAAAAAGGTTTAGGAGAGTTGTGATATCCTTTGAAAAAGGAGGAAGGGGGAGAAAGAGAGTGAGAGAAACTACTCTACATGTAATAAAACCAGAAATACATAGAAGAGTAACATTATGTCCAACATCAATACTAGACTTAAACCCAAAATATCTTGGTTTCCTCATCTGCTTTCCCACTGTGGTAGGTTATTGTAATGACCAGAAAGTACGTAAATAAGATGCTATTCATTATTAGAGCCATTAATGCTATTTAAATAGTATTCCAGTGTGCTTAATTATGTCAAAGATATTACTTCTAAAAACATTAATACAGTTCATATTGAGAGTTTTCTTCACCTTTATATTTTTATCCAGGGCCTCAGTCAAAGCTTAAAAAAGAAGCTTTTTATCATTCTTCTTACAAATCACATTCCTGAAACCTGAAGACAAGAGGCAAAAGGAAAACCTCCTATTTCAGTTACTTAAAGAAAAAGAGGGAGAAAAGGAAGAAGGAAGGCAGGGATGCAAGAAGAAAAGACTATATATTAGTGAAAAGAAAAAAAAAAAAAGCTAAGAGTCAAAAATAAGCTTACACATGCACCAAGCACTAACCAGTTTGCCTCAGATGCTCTCCTTGAAAAAAAGTAACTTGTATTGTTTGGGATAACAAGCCAAATTTTAGATAGTCCATTATGGAGACTTCCAGATCAAATTTTAAAGAATAAGGACCAAGGGAAGAAAAGCCCTCCATCTGTCTGAGTAAATAAGAATCTAGCCCTGAGTTTACCATTCTGTGGCTGTGACATTAAATATAGGCTTATACCTAACCCCTGCATTTCCTGTTTGCCCCCATGTCAAGTGGCATAGTAAGAAAGTCTACCATCCAGAGCCAATTGGTCTATTATACCCATTCAAGTTAATCTGCATCCTTTCAGACTGAGTCACCCACTTCTGTCTCTAGGAAAATACAGGGATGCCACTTCCTGCCCCAGGGTACTCCCAATGGACCTGAGGAATGAAATCTACACATTGCCAAAATTGGGTGGCTCTAAAGAGGTTGGAAGCTCAGATGATGGTCAAGACAAGACAGGGTTTAAGAAGCATGCAGGATGGGAGATGGGGCATGAAGGGGTGACAGGGCAGCCAGAAACTAGTAATCAAGACTAGCAAAGAGGCTCAAAAGCTGGTAACATGAGAGACCCAGAGCTACATGGAGGTCATGAAAAAGCAAGGCTCAGACCAGCAATGCAGCCTGAACAGCAATCAGAAAGCCACAGCAATAAGACCATGTAGTGTTGAGCTGTCTGCTGGGAGCAGGAGCCAACCACAGAGTCAAGCCCACAGTCTACAAGCCCACAGTGCAGGTAGATAAGCAGATAAACTATCTTCAGGAAATAAGATGACTAGAGTTGAGTGTAAGAAAATCTCTTGATACAGGAACCTGCTTTCTCTCTAACCATGAAGGGTTTCCATACTTCAGCAAATGTGTTCTTCCCTTCCAGATCTGGAGACAAGAAAGTAAGTCTGGGCAGCCATATCAAACAGAGCTGTCAGAGCAAAAGCAATTTCCATCACTCCAGTGACTACCTTTCATTCCTCCAATAAAGAATCTATTGAATTTCTACTCTTTGTTCTACCTATCCAAATTTCTACCAGTCCGAAACTCCTCGCTTACCTAGTTGAGGATCTTCTTGGTTCATATTCCACTATGTTTTAATTCATGGATGAAAGGGGAGTTGAGGAAACATCCTTTAGGATAATAAATTCCTCACCAACTGACTGACTCACCTGCAGCTCCTTCTAATGCACAGAATCACTGGGAGAAAAAAAAAATAAAGTTATGATTTACTTAGTGTTGCCTGTAAGGCACTGTCCTGGGTTAACTGCTAGGATTCAGTCATTTAATTTTTATACAACCCACTGAGATAGACAGGGAAGTATCATCATCTCCAACTCACACAAGTGGAAATGAAAATTCAGATTCTGGTACCAGAGATCCCTTTTTCCAGGATCTGGCACTTGGCCCCAAAGCACTGTTTGTGGCAGTGCAAGTGGTAGCAGGTGGTGGGTATTTTACTGCCTACCACCAGTGGTCCCACTGGAACTCAGGCTGTGACCTGCACTGGCACTGTCTTTTTGAGTAGATACAATCCCCTATAACCCTGTTTCAATTCTAATAAGAGGCATGGTCAGAAGCAAGCACGCATTTGACCTCTCATTGATCAATAGCTCTCCCATAAATTGTCTATAAAGAAATTATGTCTATTAGAGAAAAAAATTGAGATGTAGCCTTACAGAATGCTTCTGTGTGTGTGTGTGTGTGTGTGTGTGTGTGTGTGTGTGTAAGTTCTCTTAAAGGAAAGAAATTCCTATTGACATTTCTTTCCTTGATTTAGTAACTTTTAATACCTGGTTTCTTGAAAAGCTTTTCATAAGAGCTTTGCCAAAGCACATAAGCCCTTCTAATGTCTTTTTAAATTAAGTTCTCACTATGTGTTCTTCTCATCAAAAATTATTCAGATCCTTCTAGAAATGTCTTGAAAGTAAACATGCCAGGAAAAGCTGAAGCATGATGAAATACGAAGTATTGAATGAGTGAATGAACAAATGAGCAAACTGACATATATCACAATAGCCATTGCACTACTGTCCTGTATGCCTAAATTACCTAACTTGAGCTTGGCTGTGATTGGAAACTCCTAACCAGTGACAGTCCTATTGTGGTTTCTGGTTGCTAAATACAGACCCAGTCCAAATTCCCAAAGTCTAACTCTGACTTTATCATACATACTTGGCGAAAGAATGTTATCCTGATAAAGCCCTCCTGTCTGGCCTTGCTTAACTAAATGCCCCTAACATGTACTGTCTTCTTCCTAACTGCTGGGGGATAAATGGATCCCTCTATACTCTTGGTTCTAGCCAGAAAAGTCCTTCATCCTGCCATTGCAACGAAAAGAGTATGTCCATCAGTTATGTTAAAACTGTTGTGTAATAAATTTGAATATTGCATAATGGAGGAAAAATTGAAGACTACATTACAGCTATAAAACAAACATGTAAAGCTATTTGCCTATGATTTTATCAGGATAAATCAAACTACAATTAATATTTAGAAAGCCCCTGGGATAGAGTGTGCTATACATTCTTATAAAATGGCTTTTATAATAATGCATTTGAATTCCTTAGTCCTTGTAAATAATACTGGTCCCTTAATTCTATTTTAAACATAAAACAACAGCATTCTCTCCTTTCAGTTGTTTTGCCTCATTATAAGAAAGTCTGTATCAGTCAGCTCACTTGCAATTAAGGCAAATCTAAGCCACCTGATTCCCACTATAAAGCAGTGATGGGAGGAAAACCCTACAGGTTTTGAGTTTCTGTGAGTTTACTTTCCAAACCATGGCCTGCTTCATCTTTATGCTCTGACTGTGTAATAACCCCGATCCTCCTGCTTATTTAGACAGTCATGAGAAACTTAGCCGTGTCTTCATGATAAACCCACTTTTGCCTGGCAGAATGACTTTGCCAGGCACCCTACTACTGCCTACTCTTTCCTCAGCAGCTGGGAAATACAACAAAGGGATACAATTCTTACACTTGTCTGAAAGCCACCTCAACTTACCTTCAGGATGGAAAACGGCTGCTGCCAGCTGCTTCCACCCTGAGCACAAAGTTACAGTGCCTTGGGAGTCTGATGAAAGCTGTGGGCTCACTTCTCAGAGAGAGACAGAAAGGGGGGGGAAATGCACCAATGATGTAAGGGGTTTCCCTGATACCCAGGTTAAGAGGCAGCTTTACAAAGCTGAGAGTAACGGGCTTTAGGAGCCTATGAGAGGGATGGACATAGGAGAGAAAAAGCTGAGAGAGAGGCTGGGAGGGGAGGAGATGCAAAGGATGAGAAGGGATGAATGGAAGAAGGCACCAGGAGAGAGTCAAACCAAATGATATACCACTGAAGGAAGTGTTTCAGGAAGCAATAACTTTATTCTCTCCTAGCCTAAGAAACAGGTATAAATTCTAGTCCAAGTTACAATTTCCTACTGATCTTGAGCAAGCTCTTAGAATAAGCCCCCCATTCCTCAACATGGACAGTGAGAGATAATAACTCAATGACACTGAAGCACTCTATATATTGCTCAACTACTCTGCACATAAATCCTTTGTGGTAGGTATGATTCTTTTCCAGAGTCTGGAGTTGACAAAACAGAATTATCCAAAGACAGAATGCAACAGCTGGTGTATCAGAACTCAGACCACAGGTTCAGAGGTCAGGCTCTTAACCCTTACTAAGTGCTTCCTGTCTTCAACCAACTCATGCAGCAGAGAGAACTGTCCTGGTACCAAAAACTTACATTTAATGCTTTGACAGTGAACAAAATAAAAAGAAAATTTTGTTTGATGTTTTATACACATTGATTAAATATGTTTTTATTGTGAAAGATTTATACATTGTCCAATGTTATATATCTTAATATTTAAGATACAAAGATAATTCACTTTCTTGAGAGAGTAAAATTATTTTCAACAAAGAAAAATTTGTAAATGTTAATGTTTTCACTGGCTTTCCATAGCAACTTCTTTATCCAGACAAATCTTTAGCATATCATTGCTTTATTACCAAGTAATACAGTAATTGAAGAAGGCAATGAAGATACTAACTCTGATACTGATAATAAATGGAGAAAAATAGTAACAGTCAAATAAAATTAATTTTGGATTGTAGATTATGTGTAATGCAATTAAGTGCTTTGCTGAAACCTTTATAATAAGTGAAAGTGACTGTGAGGATCTCCTAAACATGTCATAGTTCTTTTACAGAGCAGATAAAAAAAAAATCCCCTGAAGCCCCTTGCTATACAAGAGTCACGTAATAAAAAACATCTTTCCCCTCAGCGAGTCAATTCTCATCTCCATGCTTTCACCTAATTGCACTCCTATCCCCAAGGACCCCAGTGTTACATACCCTTTACTACAGCATGCAAGTCTTCCTTTCTTTGTTTTTCACCGAGCTTCTTTAACCTTAAACTCCAAAACCACTCACAGCCTGACTTCTCCATTCCCAAATCCATTAAGCAAACTGTCCATATCAGAATCATAAAGGAACATGGGCCTTTTGTACCCCAATATAAATTCTTCAACCCCGCCCTCCCCCCAGAGACCCTGTACTCCCAGGAAATGCCAGGAAAGCAGTTAGATTTAAGGAACTCTGGACTACATAGACATTAACATTCAGTTATAGGTAACTAACTGAAGGGTCGGTAAAATGAAGGGGAACTAGATGAACCAACCCCAAGATTCCTTACAGAGAGATCTAATAGTCAATGTGTCCATATTCTAGAGCTATTTCATGAACACTGGTTTTCCAACAACACAGCATGTTTCTTCAGAGCAGAGGCCGCATTACTTTTTCTGGATTCCTAAGCCAACACAGTGCTTCAGCATAGTAGGAGCTCAAAAACTCATCATGATCATTTTATGAATATGCCCTGCTGAACAAGAAGTGATACCAAGGCTACCATTATGGTTATGGCTGGACTAGTTGGCATATCTATCTTGTTTAGAGGTTGGGTTACATCTTATTCCAAAGAAACCTCCGATAGAGGCTTCAAGATGTCAGTACTTAATTACTACAAGCAGAAAACTGCAGAGCTCTTTCAAATATTAGGGTACTAAAAAGGGTACAGTTCTGACTTTCTGATTATTTAAGGAAACTACACAGAAAGCCCTTATAAATAACCTATCTGGTTTGTGAGAATTATGAATCACATTACTGTACTATTGAAGAATCCATATATCCAAATAGAAGGTAATGATTAAAAAACAGACAACAGATTTTTCAGTGATGACAAAGGGCTAACCCAGGTAACAATTTAATTGTACAAAATAAATTAATAGCTTTGTGTCTATTATCAAACTTGTTCTACTGCTAAGGAACTTTTTTAGCTGGTCTTTAGGAGCTTTCCAATGATTAGTGACTTAACCTTCTTAATAAGTCTCAATTGGGAAGTTAAGATTTATAGAAATTAATAAATATGTAATCCTTATATTCATATGGGCTTGATAGATTTCATGCCCCTTTCACATTTAAATCTCTCAAAACAGGCCCTGGAGACAGGCAAGGGAAACAGCTGCATTTTCACAAATGAAGAAATGATGTTTAATAGAACTTAGAACCTTTTCAATGGTGGACCTGAACCTAAGTCCCAGAGCTTTATACTCACTGCTGAATTCCAGAACAGAAGTCCTACAGAGAAGGCAAATATGTAATGTCCTAGGACAGAGGAGGTTTGTGTTTGCTATGTTCATTTTATTTTATACTGTTTGTTTTACTTTGAATTTGAATATACACTGAAACAACTTTGCAGAGTTTCCAAATGGCCACAGGCTCCATCATATCCAATTGTGTTACTGTTTCAAACATTTAGTTGGTCTTTGTGGCCCTGAAAGTATGTGAATTTGCAGTAAATAATTACATTTACATATTTTTATAAATATAAATGATCATATCTCATCATCTATAATATCTTACAATGGCATTCACATACTGTATTTCATTTATTCCTTGTCATCTTGTTTACTGATTAGAGAACTGAGCCTTAAAAAACCAGTGTCTTGCATAAGGATAGGACCTAAGATCTAAATGTGTCATATAAGAAAAAACATTGTTGGAATTTCTTCAGCATATTTAATTACAGTCCTTTAGATAACCATTAAAAGTTCCTGAACTGGAGTACTCAGTAACATTATTACTCCCACCAATTGTCATTCCCTATGTATTTAGGCTCCCACATCTTCTTTTTGTATTTAAATTTTTTCAAAATTCAAATCTAGACTCAAGCTATAGAATAAAATTTTGGTTAATGAAAATATTAATGAGACTTTTTTCCCCTAAGTCAGATAGTTTATTGCCTGATTCGTTTCAAACATACATACAACTTTTACTCATTATTCACAATTTGATTTTAGTCAGTGGCAAGAAAAATCAGGTCTTTAATTTAAAAATCAAGACATAATAATTGAATAATAGTATTCTTCCCTACATGGTAAAGGTATATGGTTTAAAGATAAAAATTTAAATATTATTATCACATACTTTTAAAACACTTTTTCTAATGTTATCCCTACTACATATGAACTGTGACTCTCTAGATGTTAACATCATCAATTTTTTCCATTTCCCCTTTTTTCAATAAAAACTGAAAAGAGGTCATAATTTCCAGTAAAATAAAAACTAAGGACCAAAAGACAGAGATCTTCTGGAATATAAAAGAACATACTACTGGTTCTGCACACTTTTTGAATCTTGTCATTTTCCTTTAAAAGTAAAAAAAAACTACAAAAATACTGATTAATTACACAGTAGCGTATATCATTATTCCCAATTTTTCACTACCCTGCCTTTAAGAGGATATATTTCTATGCTGGTTGCTATGTGATTGGCAGATTTATTTTGTATAGAAAGATACTTTCCTACCCCACTAATGTCACATTTGACCTTAGGACTGAATAAATCCTTAATAACCAATGAAATGGAAGTCATTTTATGCAGCCACATTCTGTAAAATAAAAAAGTTCTTTTTATTCCCCTTTAACTAAAAGTATGGCATGTTCCAAAAAGATATACTTTATCAGCCTGAGTCCCAGAATGAAAAAGACACGAGCACAGCAACCTTCAATAGCCATGTAAAATGGACAAGAACTACACCTAGAAATTGTAAGCCAAAAGTAGAGAAAGCTAGTCTTCCTTTCTAACCTGGATATATTTTCCATTTCTTTTTCATGCTTAACTGTCCTATACAGCAGAATCTCCAGTACAAGGGCTGACTAGCAGTGGTGAGATGGGGAGGAATTGACTGACAAGAGCTGACTAATACAAACTGCAATCCTAACATTTAAGCCACTTTGCTGTTTTAATTTATCGGTAAGTAGACAAACCTGATAGATGTAATAAACAACCTTTAGGGATGTTGATTTTGCAATTTATTATGACTCATTTGCCAGACTAAAGCAATTTGAAGTAAAGCTATCCTATATCCTATGTCAGCAATTAATGCAGTGAGGAGGGAAGGGAATCCAGAAAACAGAGAGCACCCAAATTCGAAAACTATAGAAACTATGAATACCAAGATCACAACTGGCTGTCATCCAAGAAGAGAATCTAGTATCATTCTAAGTTTAGAAACTGGAGAGCAAGTATGTGTATGGTTCAAAGCAGGAATATGAAGTCAAGGTATTACTGTCTATTTGAAATAGCAGAAAGATCTTAATATGTTAGTGACACAAAAGAATTACTAGAAATCTTGTTATATCAATAGTAGTTATTAGAAAGTTCACATAAACTATTTAATAATAAAATTGCTTCATAAATTTTCAAGGTCTGTTTTTTTTTATTTAAACATAAAATAATTTTAAAAAGTATATTTCTTAGCATCTACAATGTATCATATTACTATGCTACATTATATTAGCACAATGAAGATTATGAAAGCATAAGAAAGAATTCATGTTCTCAATGTAAAAAAGTACTAGAGTATTTTCTATGACTGTCTGCCCTAATCTTTAAACACAAGCCCAGACTTCTTGGGGGCAGGGAAGAAAGATACAAACTGAAAGTGACATAAATGCTTCTCAATATATTTTGAGCAAATAATGAACACAAATATTGAATACAGGTATTAATCACAACATGAAGTAATCACAGAAAGGGAAAGAATAAAGTTAGCATTTTTAAGGACCTACTATGTGCCAGGCAATTACCTCTTTTAATCTTTGTGACAAATCTGTAACATAGACATTATGCCCATTTTGTAAATGAGGACATTGAGGCTAAGAATTTGAACCCACTGCGGGCTGGCTTCAAACCCCCTGCCCTTCCCATTTTTAAATTGTGTCCTTTTGAAATCTTGTCAGTCAAGTGGAGTTTTATAACCTGCCATAAAACTTAACTTGTCTTATTCTCAAGGATTTTTTTAAAAGACTTTTTAAAGAAGACTTAAAGTTACTTTTTGTCATCTGTTTCAACATGTCACAATTCCTTACACCAAGAATCTATTAATTTTACTTCAAATAGATCACGATGAAGACTAAGTCCATCTACTCTAACAATGTCACCAAAGCAACTTTTTTTTAATACAAGTAGTCATACAGACAGAAGAGTCAGCCTGCATTCATGCAGAAACTAAGGAACTGTAAGAAAACCTACATGAAGAATAACTTTACACACAATTTTATGTTGTTTCATAGGTAGTTTTTTACTTATTTTATTGCTGTAACATCATTGTTATTAATAAAGCTACATTTAGGTATTTTGGTGTATTTGGCCAGCTGTGTTGAACAGTTGTTATTATTTTATTCATCCATAAAACTTGTCAAATAAGTGGTTTTATGAGTATACAAATAATTATGAGAAAAATACACTGTATTTTATACATTTTAAAGGATGATTAAAAGCAGCAACAAAAATGACAATGAATTAAGACAGTCTTTGAACAGTAAAATGTGTTTAACTAGAACACCACTGAATATAGCATTTTATTCTTTCATTCATTCTGAGTTAAAAAGCTCAAAGTAAATCTCAATATTGTGCCATATATACCTCATTGTACCTGTTGGTACAGAATGCATGTGTGGAGGGAGGGAGCAATCAAGTCACTGCCCAAGTCATCTAAGCAATATAAATTTTATATCAATATAAGTATATGAACTATATAACTAGACTATATGCATAACAAAGTCACACATACACACAAATACATATAAAGTCAAAATTGTTTCACAATTGGAAGGGATCTGAAAACTCATGCTCTACGGTTCTATATGAGAGATATTTATTAGAGGGTAGTGCTTATGTGTAAGGCGTCTGTAGTCAGACTGCTTGAGCTAATAATACCAGTTTTATAATTACTAGCTATGGAACTTTGGACAAGTTACTCTGCACCTTTGTTACCTTCTCTATAAAATGGGGGATAACAGAACCTACTTGAGAGGCTATGAAGATAAACTGAAATGCTGTACATGTAAAGGTTCACTGTACTTTGTTCCATATAAAATACATTAAAACATCCTCAAGCCAAATGGGCTAAGTGCCCTGCTAAGGAGATACTGCCATCAAACATCAGAACAGCTTCCTGTGTCTGCCAATCTTTAGGCTTAAAAGCAGATTTTTAAATCCATTTAATATAATCACAATTAGAAAAGTTCACTAATTTCTCCTGGCTCTGCAGCTCATCCAATCACTTCTGAATCAAAATTATTTTAAAATGCACTCTAATTAAATTATAGATGGTACAGCATAGGCTTAAGCGAAAGTGTCTTATGCAGACTTTTCATTCATCAAGAATTTATTTAAAAATAAATGTGAAACTTATTTACCGTTTAAAGTGCAACCTTTGATATCATCCTCTTCTCTAAAATTTTCATTTCTGACAGATATAGATACAGATACAGAAACAGATGTAAATACAGATATAAAGTCTCTTCAACTTTCAACATAACTACATCGCATTTTTTCCCTTTTCTGGGCCTGGTCCACTCACTTCTCTCAGCCCTGCCTCCACTGGTTTGCTCCATTTTCTCTGAAGAGTGAGAGCACCTGTAGTCACCATTTTCTACCTCCCATTCATTCTTCCACTCCTCATGCCAACTCTAATCTAGCCACGTTGGTGAATGGTCCCCACTCTCTCATGGTCTCCTACCTCTCTACCACTTCTCAGTCTCCTTCTTGAGCTGCTTTCCTTCTAGATGCTCCTCAGCACCTTCAATTTACTTTTTATTCTCTTTTCACTTTTCCTGAATGTTCTTCTACACTCTCAGGGCTTTGCCTAGGACCCACAGGCTGATAAGTCCCAAATCTTTATTTTTGTCCTAACCTTACTCCTAAATATTACCATACAGCAAACTTTCTGCAGGCAATTTTTACCTAGATGTCACACTAGCATTTCAAATAGGAAATATTTAAATCCAAACACCTAATATTTACCCATTAGTTTGCTCCTGCTCCTATATTCCCTACTTCATCATACAAACTAAATAGTACAAAAGCATTTTGCCCCTTTTTCTCACTCACAGTCTGCATCTAGTCAGTCAAGTTCTGCCAATGTAACCCCCTAAATACCTCTCTAATCCAGTCTCTCTTCTCCATTCCCGCAGGCCTGTGATAGGCATTCATTACTCCCTACCTGACCTCCTGATCTTCTACCAGACTCATCTATGTAAAACAACTCCTAGAAATAATAATAAAATGTAAATGTCATCATTTTGTTCCCCAGCTCACAGTTCTCAACAGAAGGTCATTACCTATTGGGAAATGTTCAAGATTTTTGGAATATCATATAAGGTCCTTCAAAGGTTAGCCCAGAATGCTCCCTCTTCTGCAACTCACAATCTTGAGTGCCTCTGACCTGCAGTTTACCTGTATTCATCATTGCAGTTGTTCAGTGTGCTATATCTCACCTTTCTGCCTTTCCTGATATTATTACACCTGCCTGTTATTACACCTATCCCTCCCTCTTCCCAGCCCATTTAACTGCTCTTCATCCTTTTATACTTTGATTAGATGTCACTGCACCAAGATCTCTTTCTTAAAACTGCACATTGGATAGGGTACTCTTTTATGTACTTCACACACCTAGTAGAGCACACAAACCTCTACTGTTTCATTCGAAATAATCAGTCCTAGGCTAAACTATAAGCACACCAGGCGCTGAAGACTTGGTCTATTCACTTTTGTGTTTGGTTCAACAAATGTTCGCTCAACTCAACCTAGAAACCTATAAATCTACAGGAAGAAAGTTAGAAAGAGCAGCCTACGGCAACCATACCATGTTACATATTGTATACAGTATTTTAGGATTCTAAAATATTACTTTGTCCTGCTGAGGAATATGAATAAGAAAAAGAACAGAAATTAATTTATGGAGCTAATTATCTACCTAAATATTAAAAACTAAAACACCACACTTCATCTTTAGATTATAAATATTTAATTTCCATACTCAGAACTTGTTAACTTAGCCTTGTAGTTGTAATTCAAGATGGGGAGGAGGGGGTAAGGATAGCTAGGTTGTATATAAAATTCACCAGCAATGACATAAAATCTTTTCTCATGCATCCTATTAATACTAAAAGATTAAACTATTCTTAATTTAAAAAAAAGAAAAGAAAAAACAAGCAAACACACACTGTAAAGGAAAGTCATCTCAAAGATTTAACTAGCAGAAAAAGCTATGCCTTATTCAGGAGAAGGACCTATCTTAGTGAAAGGAGAGTCCAGGTGGTGTCAGTTGAGCAAGCTCTCCTGCACATGGACTTTCTTCTGAGAAGGAATCAGCAGGCTCTGTGTGCAGTATCTTTCCTGAGCTCCAAACAACCTGCAGTAGCAGATGATCAGTGTGCTCAGGCACAGCGTGGCTTTTATCTGCATCACCTTAATCTGAGCCCAAACAACATATGCCATGACAAAGACATCCTCCCGGAGAATGGCACAGCTAGATGTACAACTGGTCTACCCTAGTAAAATATTACATTGCTTGATTTTACACCAAAAGAGAAAAGGTTATTACATGTGGATGTTAATTAGGAAAAGTATGGTTTTCCTATTACTGCTGATGCTGGAGTCAACTTCCCCAGGATGACAGTGCATATGATTTTGTTCAAAAGTCTCTAATGTTACATCTTTCCATTAGGTGAATACTCTTTTCCATCACAGCTATACGCCAGGAAGAGAGGTCATGCAGGATATCAGTGAAAGTGAAGGAGGTAAAATATTCCCAAACCTGGGTCTCTACTTCAGCAAACTGCTGAGCCTATGGCCAGCAGAGACACCTGCCTCTCAACCTGAGTAAAGTCCTCAGTTTTCACTTCAGCAATTCTGAGAAATGACATCAACGGGCTACCTGCCATAGAAGATGGTTGACTTGAGAGGAAGCAAACAGAGCCATACTTACAGTCTATCTTCTCAGTCAAGTCAAAAGACTGAATTTAATCAAAGGTCAGAATTAGTTGCTTCCTACTGATTGTTGATTTGTTGCTGACCATCATGAATTGCTTTTTGTTATGAAGAAGCTTTTGGGTGTTTCAACAAACCACTGAATTGAAGAGTCCATTTTTTTTTCAAGAGTTGTAGAAAAATCACCTGACTATTCCATTACTTGTAACACATATTTATAGGCAATGAATAGTGCTTTCTCAAAATTGAAAGAAAATGTATTATTTGATAATATTAGTACAAACCAAAGTAATAAACAACCATTGGTTTTCCTTACTGTGGGGTCTGGTCTAGAGGGTAACAGTTTTCTTCTGCCCTATTTCCAATCTAAAGGAAAAGTTAAATTAGTAACTGAATATAATGTTGTGTATAGTAGAAATGGTTAAACACAATTAAGCCAGATGACCTAAGGGATTATGATAGATAAAGCAATATACTGATCACTAGAAGCACAAGTACTGTCCCAAGTGATGCATAAAGAGTGACTACAAGCACTTCCTCTGTGGGTTTACATGTGTTCCAAGGCAGCAGCATCTGAACCATTCCTGAAAAGTCAGCTTTCTTTTCCAAAAGTGAAATAATAACAACTGTTTAAACCCACCTGCCTTTTTCTTATCAGCAAGTCTTCTATGCCTATCACAGAGAATGGAAATGTATGCTCACACACACCCACAAGCCCTCATTAAGAAGATAAAGTAAATAAACATCCGACCAATCTCATAGCACATTCAAAGTCAACTGTGCTGTGTTTACTCACATAATCACTTATCTACACATTTTTCTAATGAAATAGAGCTGGCAATTAAATACATAAAAACGGCAGCTAGCTCGGCCCACCTCATGATGGACTCAGGGTAATGTGTGCTAAGGGCTGAGGGAGAGGTTGGCCAGTAATGCTAGGGAGAAGCCCAAACCCACCCCTCCAACCCTACCTACAGGCACCTGAGACTCACCTTGGTTCCACTTGGAACTGATAGGGGTTTCTTCTAGGGTTCTAGGATAGTTGCAGTTTGTGGCTATGACCACAGGGTAGTGTAGTAATTCTGCAAATAACTATTCCCCTTGGCCCATCAGTCACCTCCCTCCTCCCCCAATTCCCTCCCAAAGAAAGAATGGCCTAGGGAAAGGAGACATTTGGTCTGATCCTGGGCAGCCACAGATACTATTGTGAAATTCCTGCCAAATCCAGAAGAGGTGGTAAGATTATTCAGTTATTCTCAGCATTCACTTCTGATGCAGAAGAACCCAGTCTTCGAAAGACTGGCAAGAACTGTAACACTATGAAAAGTGATTATCTTATTATTACAAACTTTGTTTCTATGTTTATCTCCCACTCTATCCCCACTAATACACAATTAATTTACGACCCCCTCACTCAGCAAAATTCTATCAGAAAGGCTCACAAAAATAAAATAAATGCTGCATCTAAATGTAATTTCCCAGCATTTGGGAGGAATGCATCATTATACAAATACATTCCCAAAACAAAGAAGAAAACGAAGTTATCTTGAAGGAACCTTTTTTTTCAAATAATTTTTTATCCCTTAGTTCTTTCTACACAAAGTTTAATCTATGAACCAAAAACAAGGTTAGAAATGCAAAATCATAGTCCACCCTAAAGCTATTAAATCAGAATCTATGGCATAGTAAGATGCCTAAGTTTACTTAGGCACACTGAACCATTGGCCTGGGTGATAGTCAAATATATACTGATCTACTTTCTCAGAAGAGTTTTCTAACCTCTTGGTCTTTTTTTTCTTGAGGAATATTTATAGAAAAATTAACATATTTTGAAATTTGAAAACAAAAAAAATGATTACCTCCCAGAAATGGTGATAATCTACTAGAGTTAAGCCTCTAACTAAACTGCCATGTAACTAATTAACATTTCAATGAAAATTGACAGAAAATGCATTCTGTCACTCCATAACTCAGGTAAACTGTACAGGTAGGACAGGAAAAATTTAAGGCTAACAGACTCACATTATAGTCCTCGAGAGGATTTTTGAAAGCTAATTTCCTGTCCATAAAAAAGCAAAAATTATTTTTAGTATCGAGTTAAGCATATAACTCTAAATTGAGCTGCTATGTTAGCATGGTCTCCAAATTGTAGTCATTTTTGTTTCCCTCATCTAACAATATGCCTCCTGGGGAGAAATTACATGAAGAAGTAGAAGTGCCCTCCATGCCTCCCTCCACATGTGAGCAGAGAAACTGCAGAGGGGAAAAAAAATCAGATGTAAATACAATTAATGACTCCTGAACTCTTTGATCCCCCCTTCCTCCATGATCATAGAAATCTGAAGTTGGAAGAACTGGCAGAGATAACTTAATTGCTGATGTTCCGTTTATTCCAGAAACTCTCTCTACTAAGTATAGGGGTAGAGGGTCTAGAGCCACCTAGAAACAGGTAATTTTACCCAAGACTTCTATGTCATATCACTGTTAGCTACTCTTATGCCCACTTATCTTATCCATATCCTTAAACAACCCAAACAACTCTATTCTCCCTTTCTGATGAAACTCCTTCAAAAACCTCAGGGTTCCCACCCTAGTTTCACATGTTAGTTTCCACACACTACACCCAGTTTTTCAGATGGTGTGGTATCCTCTTCTCCTAGTGTAACTGTGTATTTTGTTTCTATTGAAACTAACATAATTTAATGAGACCCATAGTGCCAAATGAAGTCATTTGATGTAATGTGTGGTAATTTAATACATTCTCAGCAAAGCATCAAAGATTATGTAATGGTTAATATATCTATGTATGTTCATTGTACAACGATAGTAAGAGCATATTTGTCTGCTAGACTCATGATATACAACTAAAAAAAAACCTACCAATTTGTACTCAAATTGTCTCTGGGTACCACTGCCCAAGGCAGAACTCAGTATTGGATGACTTCTGTATCCTCCCTTATTTATGATAAAGGGATGTTTGAAAAGAAGTGAGGGGTATTAAAGAACTACATTTAGCATTCACAAAGCAACTGACACTTTTATTATTTAACATCACAACCTTATGATGTAGGCCAGTATATAAGTGTTGTCATTTTATAAGTGATTAAACCAAGACTGAGAATAGGAAATGAGAAAAATTGTGAGCTGCCCTGGGCCAAACAGAAAGCAAGGTTAGAGCCAGCTGAATTCAGACCTCAATTAAATTCCCAGACAAAAAGAGAGAAGGCAACATGGAAAAAAATGTCTTACGGATTTCACTTTGAAATAGAACAAGAAAACATTAAGTTACCATTAAATGATATTAAAATCACCTTTTATGGCCTTGATTTTGCCACTAAGGCTTTATTTCCAAAACAAAGAAAACTTAAACAGGCAAATTCATTCTAGGTTAAAAATTGCATTTACACAAAAATCTTGCTTCCATTTTACAATATTAATTTTTTCTTAATTTGTTATTTTAACCAATATTATGCCAAAGTTGCTAAATCTAAAATATCATTGATTAGACCCATTCTGGTTCACAGGGACATCCTCTCAGAACAGATTCTTAGCATTTTATAACTCTCCTACATTTTCACTACTTTTCAAAAAAGAATCTGGAACACTGGAAGGAACCATTTCCCCACACACAATAATGATCTTCATCAATATCAAAAGGCATTTGGCTAAATCCTATCTGAGCACACTCTCTGATGTCCTCTCAAGCCCCAGCTGAGCTTGAGTGCTTAGCTCTAGCTCTGTGAATTAACTACTCTCCCTACCTTGGCTTTCCCCAGACACAACACCTACAATGCTGGACTGATGCTCTTCAGAAATGGGGTGCTGTACTCAGCACTTCACTGTTTCTGATTCATACCTTCTTGCCTCTTCCATGCTGGTAACCGGACCCCTGCCAGCTGCAGCCCAGAAGTCCTAGCCCCGGCTGTCACTTTTTCTGGAAACATTTTCATTTCTGCTCCCACTGAGACATTTTCTCTGCCCTGGTGCACTCTGTGGCTCTCAACCACGTAGTCAAGGAGAGTGAGCACAGTCAGCCAGGGTGTTCCCTATCAACTGGCTTCAAAATACCAGGGACCTAATCATGCTGAAGGAAAGTCTCTGGTTTACCTCTCCTTCTTCCCTTTGTGTTTTGATAAACTGCTTTTACCCTGAAAGACTGACAAAAGGGACCAGGGTAAGTCTTAAAATATTTGCCTTGCTGGGACTCGAGAGTATCAGGCACTTAAGGGTCGGCAGCAGCTTACTGACACTCCCAGGTCTGCCAGGCCTGGAAGAAGCCAGGGTCTAGGTGCGTCTCAGCTGGCATGAACAGAATCAAGTGTGACAACAAGTAATACTGGAGAGCATATCTGTGGAGGCCAAATTGCCTAGGGTTCTACTTCACTCCCCTCTTCCTAAAGGAGTGTAGGCTATCCCCAGCCTGTGTTAGCTAATAACTTCAGCAAACAACTTCATATTTGAATCCCAACTTATTTCTATTCATAGTCTCTCCCTTTTATTTCTGAGATTTGACTTTTGGAGGATCCATTTCAAATGCTACTTTGCCACAAAGGTCTCTTACTTGCTGGAGTCTGTGCCTCTCCCCCTTCAATAGTGCAGTGCAGGCTGTGTATTGCAGTGCTTACTTACACCTACAAGTTCTCAGCAAACTCCCTTTCCTTTAAATTCCTTAACGGTGAAATTTTTGAAACTGCAATTTTCAACCCATGGAAGAGAAGTTTGAAAAAAAAAAGAAAGAAAAAATTGAATAGAAAATATCAAAGTGCATTGCACATAGTAAGAATAAGTGCGAATAAGTGCACTTTCAAGGCACATGTGTCAGTTTCATGTATGGCCTCCAAGAGGAAGCCGGTTCCAATGTGAAACAATCGTTACTGTGAGTCATTGTCTACAATGTTTCAAGAGCCACCTCTCTACAATACCTATCCTCCAGTAATGTCTAACACTACCAATGTTGACTGAACTCAACAAATTGGTGAAACAACCCTTTTGCTACAATTTTAAAAATTCTAATTTGTAAAGAATATAAAATATAATGCCTACTTGGAGGAAAGTAAATGGATTCTGACTTGTGTGAAGTTATGAGAGGAAAGGAGTAGTCAAGAGGTATCTGAATGTTAACTACTGGGTTCTATTTTGTATTTTCTATTGTATTTTAATAGACCTCCCCATTAACTCGAATGTATTTGTGTTTAAGAAAGACCAACTATGATTTTGACTGCGGTCATTTTGGGAAACTCTTCTCATATACTGAAACCATGTCCTCACTATAAAGTTCTGCATCTTTAAAATACCTGCTATAGGTAATATCACCATATTTCAGAGGCAACGTGAAAACCTTTGTTCAAGTTTTTTCTTTGCGAAAGTTGCCTCTCTATCCCTTCCCTCTGTAAAACTCCCATTCATCTCCCAAGGGTTGGCTCAAAGGCTACTTTTTCCATGGGAGCCTGTTTAAAACGTTTTCTGTTTTTGTTTTTTTTTTTAATTCAATTCTTTTTCACCTCTTCCACCACCCACCCAACCCTAAGTACAGCCCTATCTTTTGGATCACCAATGTTGAAAGTTTTGTTTTTGTTTGTTTTGTTTATACTTAGTTCATTCCCTTAAGTAACATGCAAATTTCTGAATTTATTCATCTCTATATGCCTACAACAACAGCACAGGATCATGTAGTGAAGAAAGAATCAATAAACATTTGTCAAGTGAATAAATGAAAGCTAAAAGGTAAAAGGGATGACCATTATTTTAAAAGTCCTGAAATGGCTTGTATTTCTAGCAGTTGAGCAAAAGTTGGTGGAAAACAAGAGTAGAGGGAAATAGAGTGTGAGATAGACAAGAGGTGCTGTTCCTCTGGATACCTGTGCTTCTAAATTCACTGTACCCCAGCTCTTCAGGGATTCAAGTCTACGGAATGATGCTATGGAGTTGGGTGCAGAAGAATGCCTTCACCTTGCTTCCAGTTTTCCACTATTGCTTCATACCAGATATGATAAGTAGAATTATAGGTGAAAATGAGGGTTACCCTTCTCAAAGGTTTGGTATAAATGTTCAAATAGCTATCTAAATTATTCAAGCTCAAAAGTTCTCCCTGAAAAATAATGATGGGCAATTCTCAGTTAATGGGAAGGGTCTGGGGGGGGGGTTCTCGAATTATCAACTGATCATCTATATAGATAATATTCAAGTACTGAGCTTTTCTCTTTGTATAATAGTCATTTGGGGTCTCTTTCTTTAATCAAGAGGTTAAGCTAACTCAGATTCAAAGTTGTACTCACCAATAACAAAGTAAAATGTGTTTTATTGGAAAAAGATGCTTAGCAATTAGAAAAAAATCATTAAGGATCAAAATACAATTCTCTTTTGTCTTCAATCAGTAATCTCTCCCACCCCTCCAGAGAAAGGTGTCCTTCTAAAGTAAATTAAAGGAATAAGACTTTAGGGTTTTCATTTGAAATTTATATACCTATTACAGGTTAATATATATATATTAGGATATTTATAATTTCCAAAAATATGGCATTTTGTCCTTAAATTTTTAATTTCAGATGAATATCATTTAGGGCTTTAGCTTTCTCTTTTTTCTCTTTTAAGAGAACTCTCACTTCCAGTTCATCAAGGTGTTGTTTCTCAATAAATTTAAGAGTCACACTAATAAAGTACACTAGGCTTAAAATTAGAAAACTGGAATTGCAAATGAATGATTGGTTTGAACATGTCTCTCTGCTTTCAGATGTGTTACCTAGAGCAGGTTATTTATCCTTCCCATACTCAGTTTCCAAATCTGTATAATGGGAGCAATAATAGCACTTGCTTTTAGGGTCGCTGCAAAGATTAAATGATCTAAAACATGTACCACATTTAGGACAGAGTTAAATATGTACTGTACTTAGAATAACATTTAAAAAACAGTAGATGTGTAGTAAATGTCAATTTAAAAAATCTGCTATCATTTGTTTTATTGTCTCAGTAAAGTCACTTAATAGTTCAAAGCATCCATTTCCTGGTATATAAAATAGGACTAATACTACCTACCACCTACAGTATTTTTCTGAGTCTCAAGTAAGACAATCAGTACAAAAACATTTGACACAGAAAGCATTCAAATGTTAGTTATTCTGGATCACCTATGAGGTTCAAAGTAAGTCATAAACTTAATTTATAAACTTAAATCAGAAAATTGAGTCAGAAATACCATTCATAAATTCATCCATAATTGAGAAATATTTATGTCAGAAATGCATAATTCAAAGAGCTTTAACTTATGAGAAATATGTATGCTTTGTAAAATGTAAATTCTACATTGGCAAACTAAAAACACTCAAGTCAAACTGTCCTATTTCACGGCAAGCAAGAACGCCTACACAACTTTCATAAGCCAAAAATAAATTGATGCCTTGATGAAAATTGATGGTGTATACAGCAACATTAACTTTTTTCCATTTAAAAAATAATAAAGGTGCTATGTCTAAGATAAATTTTAAGTCAATTTAACAGACATTTATTGTGTAATTTGCTCCAGGTAATCCAGCTGGGAACTAAGGATGCAAAGGGAAACAGAACTCAGGCTCTGTGCTGGAAAAGCCCACAAAATATGGTTGATAAATTTCAAAATATTACTATGAAAGCCGTGAGGGGGGCTTTAGTTTGAGTCAGCAAGCAGACATCAGCATAAAAATATGCCAAAATAATAAGTTATTCCTTCTGACTGTAATACTGCTTTTTAAATGCACAATTTTGAAACACAGTTTCTACCTGGATATCTATTGAATTTGTGCCAGAAACCAGCATTCTAACTGTAAACCTGTAAAATAATAGGTGTCTGTAAATGAAAGACTGAAATAACCCCAGAAGCAACAACACAGTAATTAGCAACTTTTATAGAGTAATAACATGTTTCATATTCTTTCTACACTATCTCTTTGAAGTTTCCAGTGTAATATATAAAAGTTTTATTACATTAGGGACCATCCTTGTGTGTTTTATAGGTACCAGCATTATGCAGAGCCAGCTGGACTTGCTCATCATCAACTCTTTTATAAGAAACTGCTCAATAATGCGCTAGCTTTGTCTCCAGTTGGGATTGTTACACCTAGCTTTAGAAAAGTAAAAGTCATGAGAAGACTAAATCACTGAAAATATATATATACATGTCCACACACCATCTATATGATCCATAAATCATACAGCACTTTAGCTGTAAAAATGTACACTGCATATTCATGTGCACACCACTTGCAGTTTTAGACACATGTGAACTCTTTACTGAAATGGGGGGGGGGGGGGAGCTCGGTTCTACAGTAAGCGATTACCAGAGGCAGAACAGAGTGCTGTTAATATGCTTGTTCCAGCAGATGTTCATTCCCGTAAATATTAAACATAACACCAGTTCCTCCAGGAATATGCAGGCAGTAATTTTACCACCTGAACAGGGTTGATTGGAAACATTTAGGAGATGGGGAGGCTGGGGGGTGCGGAGTAAGGTAGATGCTGAAGCAGCCAATGGAATTTTTAAGACACCCGCAACTGGAATTAAACTGCTTCTAGCGACAATTTACCTTCAGCAGCTCCTCAGTGCGAGAACACCGAGTCACAGAACCCGGAGTGCTCACCCGGCCGCCCGCTCCCCAGACTGAGCCGCGAGCGCGGCATAAAGGGACACACCGGGCGCCGAGATGGGGTGCAGCGGATGGGAGGAGGGGGTGTGGAGAGGTGTGCAGAAAGGGCCCAAAGGAATTGTGAACCTCGAGGAAATGACTTTCCCTGGGCCAAGCTGCCGGAATTCCCGCACGGGGGAACACTCGCCCCGCTGCCCCGGGTGTTCACTTTGCATCTCTGGTGGAAGTGGGTTGGAGAGATAGAAAGGATGCAGCCGCCAGGACCCGAAGCAGACAAGCAAGAGGCTGGAGCATCCTCTAAGGGCACTTTGCAGCAGCACCAACTCCAGGGGGTCCTGGTGTGAACCAGAGGCTCTAGGAGAAGGGGGCAACGCAAACGGAGGGAAGGAGAGTGAGAGGGGCTAGGGGCTGAGGGGTGGATCCCCGGGCACTAGTGACACGTTCTCGAAATCGTTCTTTTTCTCTCCATGGCTGCGTTCTGGCCCCTGGCTACCTACATTTACCGGCCCCACGGCTGGGGCGGGCAGCACAGAGGTGGCGGGGACCAAAAAAGGGAGCAAGGATACGGGAAGGCAGTTCTGCATCCACCGAGGGAA
>PVHY01000521.1:0-126170 GCA_004024945.1 Uropsilus gracilis
GTGGGGAGTGTTATTCGAACAGCAAACAATCTTGTTTCCTTACGGAAGAAGAACTCTGCTTTCTCGGTGTGCTCTGTATAGCACACACAAGTCCTGGTGCCTCAACATGTTTCTTTTCTGGGCCAGAGATTGGCAAATTTTCTGTAGAAGACCAGATGTAAATATATCTGGCTTTGTGGTCCATAAGATCCCTGTTGCCATTGCAACTGGAGTGCAACCACAGATTGAAGTCAAACAAGTGGGAGTAGCTGAATGCCAGGAAAGCTGTCTTTTCAAATCCTAGCAGCTGGCTCCATTTGTCCACATGTTGTCCACATGCTGAGGCTCACAGATCCCTACTCTATGTCTCCCCCACTTTCTTATTGCACTAGCCAGGTGTTGTCTCATTCTTAAGGTTAAAGGAATTGCTTGGGTCCTTATTCTCACTCACATAAAGGACACCCAGCTATTTAGTGATTGAAGCACTTAGGATATCAGGCCACTGTCTGGAACAGCCAATACAAGGTTTAAGATATAACTAAGGTACAGTTCTACCCTGACTTCATGCACAACATTGGAATCTAAATTCAAACTGTAGCATGTGGCAGAAACCAGACTGTCATACTTAATTATGCAGGCTTCTCCTGCATTTGGGCACAGTATGATAAAGGGATGGTTAAATGTGCTTAAGAAAATGTATGATAACAAGGATGGTATTCAAAGTACGTAGTAATTCTTAGAAAGGGCTGGGTACCTACCAAGAGCCACAGGCCTTAATGGTAAGTAGAGCGTTGCTCCGCTAGTCAGTGCTCTGGGAAGAAGTTCTTAGTAAATGGAAGCAGAGTACATGTTTGCACACCTTCTAACCTGCACTCATCTATGTATATATAAATAAATACATTCATATTCTGTGTACATATTTCTTAGAGAGATTAATTAATGAGACCACTTGGTTTTTTGTTTGTTTGTTTGTTGAGACTAGGTCTCGCTATTTTTGCCCGTGGAACCGCAGGCTCTCGTTGCCTGGGGTACCACACACAGACTCAAGCAACCCCAAGCCTCAGCTTCCCAGGTAGCTGGGATTACAGGTGCGCGCCACCACGCCCAGCTATTTTTTGGGACTAGGTTTCACTGTGTTGCCCCGAGCGGGACTCAAACCGCGATCCCTAGCCCCTGCCGCATCATAGACTGAAGCTTACAGGCACGAGCCACCGTGCCTGGCTCAAGACTACTTGGTTTTACTCTTTATTCCAAATCTTAATCTTCCCCCTGTTTTACTCTGCATTGAGAGAAATAAGGCTTCTGTTCAGCCAGGACCCATGCTTTCTTGCCTTCTGGCAACCATGCTCAATCCCCATGTGTCCCATGCACCTCTACCAATTTAGTCATTTTCTTTTTTTTAAATTGAGTTTGCATATTTATTTTTTAATTTATTTTTTATTGTTTACGTATACATTTCTTACATCGTTGTATTCCCTGAGGTTCTCTCACCACCATGTCACTCAAGAACCATCATCTTGCTCTCTTGCACTCATCCTGCTCCTGGTCCTGATTTCTCCCTTCCTATCCCTCCCTTGCTGTATGCTTTAACTCTGTTGTCAATTTGTTGGTTTTAACTTTTTCTTTTCTTTTTGTTTGTTTTCCTTATAATGTACATACATGAGACCATCTGTTCAATCTTACTTTTTCTAAAACCTTCTTGCCCTGGCCTTCAAAGATGCTCAAGGCTTCCTGATTCCTATTAGTGATCACTTATTTGAATATAATATTTTCTAGTCCACATATTAATTATATCAGTTATTTTAATCAGAAAAAGTAACTAGCTATGCAGGCTCAGAAATTTAGCAGCAACAATTAATTTACTGCCCTCTTTATAATCTCTTTGAATTCTTCACTTTCAAAAATAACCACAGCATCTGATAGTTCTTATAAATAATGAAATCATCGGTTAACCTATTTGATGAAGTCCCTTCAGATCTATGTAAAATAAAAAGAGCAAAGCCCCCCATCACAGTCTTAAAACTAATAATTTGTTTCATCTTTTCACATATGCATGTACCTACTTTCTTTGTTTATATTTCATTACAAATAATTTAAAATCTTAAATTAACGGGTAACAAATGGAAAATGAGAACAATATTAACCAGAATGGCAGATTGAGGAAGGCTCTGGAAACTGGTGATGACAGTAAGGTGAACTCTAGGCAGACTTCTAATGAGAGAAGAAAAACTAAATGTATATGTTCAATAGTTACTGAAAGTAAATAGATATTGGAGGGCAAATAAATTGTTCCTGGCCTGTTTGTTTTGTTGCCATTCAGGTGTTGTATTAGGCGAACACTCTGTGGTAAGGTATATCCGGAATCTCACTGCTTTGTAGACATCCAGTCCTACTTTTTTTTTTGGGGGGGGGGGGGGGGGGGGGGATTGGCAGAGGGTGGCATTAGTACTTCTCACCTGAAGCAAGACTTTAGAAATGGAAAAATCCTAGATCACTTTGATGCCATTTGGGGCAGATTCTCTGTCATTTTGAGATTTGAGGGAAAAAAGATGGCCGTCAGCTCACAGATCTCTGCCCTCTGGGTGTTCCTCTGCCGTTGCTTTTCAGAACATCTGAGGCCAGCATCCTCCTGGCGGTTGAGCGTGGACAGCATTTACTACCTAAGGACTCCATTCCTGTGAATGTTTATGAGTTATTTCTTTCCTCTCCTCTTCCCTGTCTTCTGTTCCCTTCCTCTGCCATAATAGCATAACTTTCTTATCTTCTTGGAGCTGGTACTGCCTGGAACCAGTTTCTACAATTTGGAGATCTGTGAGAGCAAGGAAACTAGAGAATAGTGATAAACTCAGGTAACTTTTTTTTTTTTTTTTTTAAAAACAAAGTTGTTTTTAAAGTGAAACGCGTTTAAAGGAAAAGCATTAAACTTGGGAAAGGAAGAAGATAGATATTGTCCTTGTTTAATAAGTTTCAAAGTACTCTGTAATAAATACTCTGTAAATAAATTATCTCAAATAAAATTTCTGAAACATGTTTCTTCAGGGCAACATTCACTTAAAGAATTTCCACCTAAACCTATAATTCATTCATTTTAATCTGCTTAATATTTATTTACTCAGAATATGCTATAGACTGAGGGATGTCAAATAAATTCATTCTTTTATTTCAAGTTAAGGTGAATCATAGCTTAAAATCAGTATAATACAGCATATCACAAATGGCAAATATTGGTACATCATTTTCACCTGTAAGAGCATTTTATTAGAGAAAATGGAACATTAATTCTTGGTTTATATATCTTATTTTTCTTTAATGTGCACAGTTTCTTCTTTGACTAAATGTTTCGATCTTTAACCTATTAAAACATTAATTTGTTTTGCTGTTATTGAATTTTGAATATTTTATAAATACGCTGAATGTAAGTATCTAATCAGATATTTGATATTCAAATATTTATTTGTATGTCACTTATCTTCACTTTTTTAATTATATCTTTTGAAGAGCAGAAGATGTTTTATGAATTATGCTTTTTGTGTCACCTAACCTGAACAAAAGATTTTTTGCCTATGTTTTCTTTATAAATCTTCCAGGGCTATATAATTTACATTTAGTTATATGGTGAATTTTGAGTTAATTTTTGTATATAGTATTAGGTATGCATAGATATTTTATTTTTATATGCGGATCTTTAATTTTTCTGCTGCTGTTAATTGACAAGATTATATTCCCCACTAAATTGCCTTTGCAACTTTGTTGAAAATCAATTGGCAACATATGTGGGTTTATTTTTGAACTCTCCTGTTATCTTTGTCTGTTTGGTGCAGCTATCAAATTGCTTTCTTACTGTAGTTTTGTGAGTCTTCAATTCATGTAATAAAGGTGTTCTGTTCTTTTTTTTGTTTCACGGTGTTTGGGCTATTTTAGGTTCTTTGTATTTTCATGTGGATGTTAGAAAGGTATCTGTTTTTAAAAAGAAAGTCTGAATTTCCATTGGGAGATCTAATTTAGGGAGAATTGACATTTTAAGAATACTGAATCTTCCAACCCACAAACATGTTATAACTCTCCAATAACTCTTTTTTAACCTCTTTCAACCATATTTGTAGTTGCCGTATATTGGTCTTTCTGTATTTTATCAGATTTGTTTTCACATTGTTTATGCTGTTGCAAATGGTACCATTCTTTTATTGAACTTGAGTTGTTCATTGATTGTATATAGAAATAGAACTGTTTTTTTGTATATTGATCTTCTGTCTTGTAAGCTTGCTAAACTTAGTAGTTTTAGTAACATTTTCTTTATTTTATGGCATTTTCAGTATAAATTATAATATCTACAGGTAAATGCAGTTCTTTCTTTCCTATCTGGGTGTGTCTTCTTTTACTTGCCTCATTGCACTGGTTAGAATCTCCAAAACAATCTTGGGTAAAAGTGTTGAGAACAGTCCTCCAGGATTTTCTCTTGATCTTATGAGGTAAACAGTCAGTCTTTAAACATTAAATATTGTACTATATTTCTATAATATAGAAATATGATTATTATATATATGGATTTTATTTACTAAATTTTTATTAAGAAATTTTGCATGGAGACATTGATAATGTGATTTTCTTTTCTTGTAAAATCTTTCCTGTTGGATATTTGCCTGATGCTTCCATAATGAGTAAGTTGGTGAATCTTTCCTCTTTAACTTTCTTGAAGAGTTTACACCAACCGGAACTGAAGTTTCCTGTGTATTAAAAGTTTTTAGCTGCAATTTCAATTTCTTTTATAAATATGGGACTATTCAGGTTGTTTTCTTTTGAATAAGCTTGTGGTAGGTTGGTTGTGTTTTATAAGAAACTTGTCCTTTACATCTAAATTATTAAATATATTGGCCTAAATTTGCTATAATATGCCTATATTGTTCATTTAATATTGTGAAATTTATAGCCGCATCATCTTTTTTGGTTCCAGATATTGCTAATTTTTTATCTCCTCTCTTTTCCCTCTAATCAGACTAGAGAAAAAAATTACTAATTCTTTTCTAAGAACAGGCATCTGATTTCATTAATTTGTTCTATTTTTCTGTTTTCTATCTTATTGTGTTCATTTTTGATAACTTGTTACTAATATTTGTTGGGTTTAAACCCATTTAAATTTGAGTTTCACCTTTTTTTTCTGGTTTTGTAAGGTATAAGTTGTTGATTCTTCTTTAGCGCAGGTATATAGTGCCACTTAAATACAACTACTGTTTTAGCTATATCACACAAATCTCATGATACTGGATGTTTGATATTCTCTGCTTTCTAATTTCGTCTTGATTTCTCTTTTGACCTGTTGGCTATTTTGAAGTATGTTATTTAGTTTCAAAGCATTGCAGATTTTCCACTTGCCTTTTGACTATGCACTTCTAATTTAACTAATTTGTCCAAAAACATGTTTCTATAACTTGAATTCTTTTGATTTATTGACATTTATATAGATTACATATATATGTAAATGTTCTATATGCATGAAACGTATTCTGCTCTTGATGGATGGCGTTTTCTGTAAATTTTATTTAAGTAGTCTTTATAACTTGGTGGAATGGAATTTTAAAATCTTTTATTGTAATTGTGCTTTGTCTATTTTTTCTTGTTTTGTCAGTTTTTGCTTTATATGTATTATAAATTATTGTGTGCATTATTACTTCTTGGTTTACCACTAATTTTATATAATCCTTAGTAGTATTTTACTCTGTAATAAGCCTTTTCTGATATTAAGGTAGCCATCTAGCTTTCTTTTATCCAGCATAATAGTTTTGTTTTTACTTTTAACATATATATGTCTTTTCACTTAAAGTCAATGTCTTGTCAGCAGTGTTTTATATATATATTGTGTCTTGTTTTTTAATCCAATATGACAGTTTCTGTTTTTTAATTAAGATATTTGGATTATTTATGCTATGATGTTATATGATTATGTGTAAATCTGTTATTTTAACTTTATTTTGTAATTGTCACTATTCCCTCTTTTCCTCCTTTTTGGGAATTGTTTTGGAATGATGGAGTTTTTTTAGTTACTATCTCTTTGTCATGCGGTTTTAGTGAATGCTTTAAGTTTCATATTCTTTAACCTATACTCTATGTTTAAGTACTATATTGTATTATGTAAGATCTGTTTTAAGAGATCAGTTTGCATATAGTAATATTAAATAAGAAGCTCATGTTTCATATTTGATCCTGCAGCAGTTACTTCTTAAGTTCTTCAGTCCTTTGTATAGTTCCACTTGGTATAATTTTCCTTCTGTTTGAAAGATTTCTTTTATTATTTCTCCCAGTAAAGTTGTGCTGTTAGTGGATATTTTGTCTCTTTCATGTCTTGAAAAAAAATTCCCTTTCATTCTTGAATATTTTTTCACTGTATATATACTAGGTTAATAGTTTTTTTTTCTTTCTCAAATATCTCAAGTATTTAAAAGATACTACTCTACTCATATTACATAGTTTCTGATAAGTAATCTAATAGTTTTCTTTGTTCTTTTCTACATGATTTTGCATTTTACTCCAACTGATTTCAGATTCTTTTTTTCTTTTTCACTGGTTTAAGCAATTGGATAATGGTATACTTTGAGTAGCTTTCTGTATGTTTTTTATACTTTGAATTTATTGAATTCCTTGAGTTCCCATTCAATATGAACATTCTGTTTCTCCTCCTTGCCTTGTTAACAATGTTAACATTGTTTTACAACACTATCTATTTTAGGTACATAACTATCTATCACACCATACCCACTACCAGAATACTTATAGTTCCCCACCACAGTCCATTTGGCTCCTCCATTTGCTCCCACCTCCTCCCCTCCCTCTCCATCTAGTAGTTCAGTTCTTCAGGGTTTGTTCCAAGACTTTGTTTGGACTTGGTTTTATCTGTTCCTTGACTCTGTTTCTCTATGTTCTTCATAAGTTCTTTGTTGCTCCTTATGCCTTCTTTTCTTAGCATAATCCATTCCATCTCATCTGTACTTTCACAAATGTTAATATTTCATCTTTTTTTAATAGCTGAGTAGTCCTCCATTTTGCATAATTATACTACATCTTCTTTATCTTCTCATCTTTTTTCATGGACATTTAGGTGGTTTGTACAAGTTGGTTGTTGCAATGTGTGCCATAGTGACTACAGGAGTATGTCTACCCTTTCAGATTTGTGTTCTTGAATATATACCTAGGACTGAAATCCTTGGATCATATGATAGATCTCTTTTTAATGTTCCAGGAAACACTCGTACTGTTTTTCACAGGGATTGGACTAGTTCACAGCTCCTCCAACAGTGTAGAGGGGTCATATTTTCTCTGCACCTGTCAACATTTGTTTCTAATCTTATTTATATGAATTATTCTCACTAGTGTAAAGGGGTATTTCTTTAGAATTTTGAAAATTTTCCATTTATTTACTTAAGATGTTATTCCCCCTCCCACCCCCAGTTTCCTGGATATAAATTATTAATAACTGTTTTTTAATCTCAACTGTTTTTTAGACTGTCTTTTAATCTCATTATCTGTTATTTTTTAGCCTGTTTGTGTTGATAGAATTTTCTCCTCACTAGAGACAATATTCTCTTGTTTCTTTCCTTATCTGGTGTACTTCATTGAAATTAATAGAATTTTATCATCTTGTGGCTGGATATTTTTCTATTTCAATCAATAATTTTTGTCTTTTTCCTGGGACTTTAAAAAAACCATTTCATCCTTTTTTGTATCTTGCTTTCAGTATTCACTGGCTGGGACCAACGTCATATTTAGCCTAAGAATTTTTCCCCACTTTAGAGTTAAAATACTTCAGAGCACTTTATACAAAGTCCTATACATGACTAGGTTTTATACTCTTACACTAATTACTCCTAACTTTCTTGATTACCAGTCATAACTTTCTCTTATTTTTCTAGTCACTTTGCCCTTGTCTGGTGTAGTTTCCAAATATGAATTTTTTTAACCAGTACTCAGTTAAAGACTTGAGGGACATATTCTGAGAAACTCCAGAGTTCTTGTTCTTGAGAGATCTCACTTCTTCAACATTCTCTGAGCCCCATAACTTCCTCAAATTCCAGCTTTGTGTCCTAAACTCAGACAGAGCAGCAAACTCATCTGAGTTCCATATGCTCCACCTTGGAGGGTAACCCTTTGACCTTAAGCTGAGTCTATGGTAGAAGTCGGCTTGTTTGCTTTCTTTCCCTCAAATTCCACAGTTTATAGTTTCTTGACATTTAATATCTTGAGACTCATTTAATATAGTCCATGAATTTTATTCCTTCTTTATATGAGTTGGGTGTTAAATCTGGTTTCCGTTACTTTATCATTGTTGAGACTTGACACATTTATTACACTACTCGACTACCTCCTGTTGGTCACAGAGGTTCTGTTTATTATTATTTTTCTCTTTGTGTGTGTGCTTATCTTTGTGCTGTTACTATTGATAGGTCCTCAGGTTCACTGATCTCTTTTCGTGACTATGTAATTTGTTATTACTTCTACCCAGTGAATGGCTTGTTTCACATATTGTTTTATTTGTGTATGAAAATTTCATTTTTATTTCCTCTTTCCATACTCATGTTTTGTTTCAGTCCTTTAATATTTTGAATATTTTTATTATGCTGCTTTAACATTTTCCCCTGTTAATTGCATCATCATTCTATCTTTCTACTGACTTATTCTGGTTATAAGCCACTTTTTTATTTTTCTTATGCCTGTTAATTTTAGGCTGTGGATTGATAGATTGTTATATTTGCTTATTGTATTTGTTTATAGAAGATACTGATTTATCTTGATAGTTAAGTAGGTTATCAATGAGTCCATTCTAGAGTTACCTTTAAGGCATGGAACTGAGATTTCTACTGAATGTCTTGCATAGTCCACCATATTTCTTTATTCTGGCAAGTGCCACAATCTAATGCTCTATTGAAGCTGAAAATTCACTTGTTATATTTTTAATATGTATACCACAGCATATACATACATTCCTGGCTCTGGGTATTTTGTCAATTACAATGCCCAAGATTTAATGTGTATCTATTTTTTTAATGAAGATTCAAATTTGCTACCCTGGAAAGTGGAGGACATGAGTAAGTGGGATCCTGTGCCAATTTCTGGAACAGTTTCACTATTATATAGATCCTACTACTTTTCTGGTGCTTTAATCAGAACACTCTAGCTTGCTTGGCCTTCCTGAACTTCTCTATCTGCTCATGTATTTAGTGAGATTGTTCAGTTCTGCTCAGGATCTCCTCTGTGCTCTATTTTGGAAATTGTTTCCAAGTTAATAGCCATGTCCAAAGGAAGATTCATCTCATTTGTTTCCTTTCTCTGGGCAGTACGATCCTGCACTGTTAAGTTTAAGAGTGATTCTTTGTCCAGTTTTCTAGTTGTCTGCAGCAAGAGGGTAATTCTGAACCATTCTTTCATGATTCCAAAGGGAAGTTCACTTAATGAATTTTTAATAACACATCCACATGCCTGATTTGTTTGCAGTAATTGTATTGCCACTATTTGCCCATATTAGAAGAAAAGCTCAAAGAGCTTTTTTCTTCATTCCTGTATTTACAGTACCCAGAACAATGGAAAGCACCTTCAACCTCAATCTAGCATTAGTACACTTATTAAGTTATTCATTATCATTATATTGCAGTCAGTAAGTTTCTTTAGAGCTCCATTTTTATTCTCTTTGCACATATTTCTTAATTCACCATTATCTCTAAATCATCTCATATTAAATTCTTAGTTGTAGATAATTGGCAGAAATCTACTTTTTTCTTTTATCAAGTTAAAATTTTAACTGATTATTAAGGAAATTGGGACTTATCAAAGTGTTTGAGCTTGAAGACCTGTATCTCCTTGTGAATTCTAAAATACTTTATTTTTATGTCTTCCATGGAAGTAACAATAATTCATGACAGAACTGTGTCTCAAATCTCATTAGACCTCAAGGAGAAGAATAGGTTTGAGAATATCTGTCCTTCAGGAGAAGCCACTGAAAATGGATCTTAAATTAAGTCAGGAGTGGGAGGGAAGATTCCAATCATAGGAAAGCATGAACTAAGACACCCAGTCATTAATCTGTGGGCTGTGTGGTTGAAGAAATACATGTGATGTTTTGCATTCTCATTGCAACATCCAAATAGAGATTTCCAGTGGGATGTTGACTGACAATCATGAGGGAGTATTCAAGAACGAGTTAGGGACTGGGAAGTTATCATGTGGCTGAACCTGAACTCTGATGTGAGAGCTTTGGTTGGGGACGAGGGCATCTGTATAGATATAGAAGATATGAAAGATCTATTTGGAACCTTGATATACTAAAATACAAGGATTGGTGGGTATTTAAAAGCATTCATAAAATAAACAAGAAGCACTGGCTGTAGAGGTTTAAAGAGAATCAGGAGAAAATCTCTTGATAAGAGACAGAGACTTGTGTTCTTCAAAAATCTGATTCAGTGACACTAGGATTACTTAGGGTAGAGCTAAAAGAGGGAGATGCTTAGAAATACATATATACTTGTTCCTCTTCTCAATAGAAGCTTTTGCAAATAAGGCCCAAAGACATTCGTTTTATAAAGTTCTCTAAGAAAATTTTAGCAAGTTGAACATTAGGATCCACTGGAGTAGGTTTTCAAGAATGAAGAATCAAATATGAAAGAAAATTCTGGTTTAATTGAACTGTAAAAATATCCACAGTATCTGACTGCTTAAAGAATATTTCTGGATTCTTAATTTTCTTGCCAAGTTGCTCCCTGCCCCCCCCCAAAAAAAAACCTGCTATTATAATATAATGGGTGTTTATTAAATGAATGATCAAGTTATCTAAAAACAACTCTAAATATTTTTAATAAACTAATTTGGCAGACTAGGGAGAAGGAAAGCTTGGGTGGGGAGGCCTTGAAATTGTTTATTATTATGCATTCACTTTATAGAAGTGGAAATTAGCCTAACTTTCCTTCACAAAGTCTATTTGATTTGTTCAAGTAAACATGGGTGTGTTATGTAGTCTATTAATATGTGTCTATTAAGTACATTAGTATACAGATACTGTTTCCTAACTTCAGAAAAACAGGGATATAATGTAGATGGTCTTGAGGGACTTGTATTTACTTTCCTCCAAGGGTTTTTGACTGTATGTATATTTTTTCAATTAGAGTATTATTTATTATGCCTTCTTTTGAAAAGTATGTAATTCTTTTCTTATTTCTTTCTGTTTAGGGTAATAAACCCCAGAAATACCAAGAAATATCTTGTGACAGAGTGCATTTCTCAGATGTTTATTAAAAAGCCATAACTAATATCAACTTTTTAATAGAAATTGATAAATCTCACAAATTAATTTAAATCATCACTTATCAAACATTTCAGGAAACATTTTTTTCTTAAATATGTGTTTTAAAATTTTTTCTGGAGACCAATATTTTTCTAGAAGAATTCTACAATGGAAATAAATAGGAAACTGAGTCATTGATTAGAATTCAGAGTCATGAATTTGGTGGTGTGGGCTGATTATTTAATGAGAGCCAACGTGGGCAAGTGGTTGCAGAGATCAACCTTGCTCTGCTAGCTGTCCATGTTTTCCCAGAGAGAGTAGCCTTTACTGAGTTCCCACAAAGGTGCCATGTGGGTTGGTGATCATTCATTCTGCAATTCTACTGAAATGCAAATATTCTCTACAGCTGTATCTGTAATTTTTGCTTTATAAGAGGAACATTTGCATGAAAGAAGAAAGTAAAAATGAAAGTTCTCTTCCATTTCTCAAAGTAAAAAGCAAGCCAAAACATTAAATAATGTTTAATAATGTTTAATTAAATTAAACATTAAAAATTAAATTAAAAATTAAATAATGTTTAATTAATTAAATAATGTTTAATAATAACTAAAAATTATTTTAGATACATTAGAGTAAATACAGTGAAATAGAAGACCTAGCTCATTTGTGTTTTTAAAAAAAAAAATGGATGAAAGCTCAACAATTGCCTATACAGAGAGAATTAATTTAAAATGTCTTCAATTTGATGGTAATTATAATTAGTAGCATCAGTGATAAAATGTGAATTTAGAATTATTTTAACTTGATTATGTATGATACTTGACAAATGACTATTTACCATGGGAAAGCTGAGGAAAATGAATGTCTTAGCTCTTCTTGAGGGGGTTTCAAAATAGATGATAGGAAGTTTTGACAGTATTTCCAAAGACTCCAGTATATTGTAATTTGACAATCAATGAACAATTGCATTAAAATGTGATTGATATTTAGCAGCACTAATATCATCCTTTTAGATTGGATATACAGTATTTTTTGGTTTGATCTCTATATATGTATAAAATCTAAAACTTGTATAACCAATGTATTGATCTGCTACATTTGACAATATTATTAGTTTGTGTTTAGATTTTTAGAGAACTGTTTATATCCCATGACACTTGCATATAGATCTCTTGTACTTCAACAAAAACTTTCACTAGGAACATAATACCCTAAAAAAATTCACATGATTATTTTATTGTGCATTTTTATATCCCATGACACTTGCATGGAGATTTCTATACTTCAACAAAAACTTTCACTAGGGACATAATACCCTAAAAAAAATTCATGTGATTATTTTATTGTGTGTTTTGAGAAATACAGTAAAGGACTACATAGTATAATCTATAATATAAAGTTGTAAAGTAAATATCTGGGGATCCATGAAGAATAGTAAGTAAAATGAACAAGGCTCACTAGGGAGAGTGTGGAGTTAATATTAGGAGACCATGCTTATAGTTCTAGTTCCTAATACTTAGGTGTGTGGTCTTGGATGAGTTATTTGTCCTCTTGCACTTCAATTTCCTTGTCTGTAAATGCTGTGGTTTATTTACACATTCCTCAGATTCTCTCAGCTCTCTAATTCTAGGATACTTTGTTTCAGTGGAAATGTTAAATATGAATTTTCAATACAGAGTTGTTTGTGTGACAGTTAGGAAGTAGCCATCTTAAAGTTAGTCAATAAAAAACAATGAACAGAAAATGGTTATTGCTCATTGGAATCCTATAGAACTAAAAATCATCACAGAGAAAATCTGAATGTGAAGAAAATATATTTGAAAGAGGAAAAATCAAGGAATGCCAATACTTATTTTTACCAACGAACCACTCACTACTGATTGAACTTAACAAATTGGACTTATAGTTCATTTTGAATTTAATGCCAATAGTTTGAAGTGAACTGATGCAAATGCCCCATGAAGAAGGCAGTCCCCTCAGGGGAAAACCTTGTCAGATGGACTACAGAACTCAGTAAGACAAGAGAGGCTGCCAGATAATCCTTTCATCCTCTTGGTGATCCTGTCTTGCTGTTACTGAATTTTTAGAACAGAAGAAAAGAAACAGACAAAACTTGAAAAAAACACTATAAAGATGGAATAGAATAGTTTTCACATTTCAAGCCAAAAATGAATAATTCCGTAATAATGACAATAATGACAGAGACCAGAGATGTGGAGAAAGCAGAGGTTAATTAGGTAGGTGTGTTCCATCAAATCATCAAAGCACCAAAAAGACAAATGGGGACTTGGAAACTAAGGCAGAGCTTCAGATGGTGCTAGAATGAGGGACTCATCTGGTTCATTCTTCTGAAAGTCATCTATAGCAATACCAGCTGCAGCAAGCCCCTTAAAATCAGATAATAAAAAATATATACTGTCATTTGGTATTAAACAACAGAGAGAATGGGTAGCTCACTTTGGGAATAAACATACAATTTTATATGATTATCTAGATTGTGTGAAGAGTAATTTCAGAAGCACAGAACACCAAGACTCTTACTGTAACATATGATACCTAATAGATAAAAGATATAATTTTATTAAAGAGCAACACAAACTGCCCTTGGCTCATATTGTATTTTATAGATTTTTCCCTTCCTGGTTATCTCTTAATTGAATAAAAAAATCCACCTTTGAGCAATGATTAGGTGCTACCAAACTAGATTGCTCCCCTTGTGTTAACTCACTTTGAGTCTACTGTAAACAGAGTTGCCTGTGGTATTCATTGAACTTCACCAAAATCAAGCTATAAACTGCATATCAGTTTTTAAACAAACTGAAAATAAAAATGTTCAGAGTTGGCTGATATTTTGTTCTGGCACTTGTGTAGATGATTATTAGTTCAACAGATAACACCACATGTCTTTGCTCGAAGCAGTCAGTAGCTTTTCATAGAAGTATCTTTCAATCTTTCTAAACTTATGGTCCTTTTTAAAAAATGCATCCTTTTTTATTTTTTCTAGGTCATTTTAGATCTCCAAGTGCTTTAAAAATATTTTATATTTATGGAATTTTAAAGTTCACAGCAAAATTGAGGAGAGCATATAGAAATTTCCACATAGTAACTGCCCACTTGTATTAGCATCTTCCCTACCTTCCTCCCCCCCCCATATATTTGTTAAACAGTTGGTGACTGTATTGTATTATATCTTGTGTATAATGATCTGTATCCATTGTTACAATATAGGACAGAATAGTTTCACTGCCCTAAAAATCCTCTGTGCTCCAGCTATTCATCCTTCTCCCCACTCCCTTTCTCCTACCTTTACCCTGTTTACAGGGATTACAATCCCTGATTACAGTTTCCATAGGTTTGCCTTTTCCAGAATGTTTTATCGTAGGAGTTTTATGTTATGTCATCTCTTTAGATTGACTTCTTTCGTTTAATAGTACGCATTTAAATTTAAATTTCCTCTGTGACTTTTAATAGCTTGATTGCAATCTCTTTCTCTCTGTTCTCCCCTCTCTCTCCCTCCCCCTCTCTCTCTTTCTCTCACTCATCCCCTCTCTCTAGACAGTCTTCCACTAGCTGAAGGTACCATAGTTTACTTATCCATTCACCTCCTAAAGAATATTTTGGTTGCTTCCAAGTCTTAGAAATTATAAATAAAGCTGCTAAAAATGTCAGTCTATAAGTTTTTTAATTTCTTTGCATGAATACCGAGGCATGTGATTGCTGGGTATAATGGTAAATCTATGTTTAATTTTGAAAGAATCACTGAAATGTTTCATGTGTCATTTTTTATACCCACTGGCAACAAATCAAAATTTTCTTTCTTCACCTTTTCACCAGCTTTTGGTACTGTCTCAACTACCAAAACTCAAAAAAAGTGTAATTTTTTCCTCCTACAGTTTCATTAAATTGCAAGTTAGATAATGTAAAACTTACTCATTTAAAATGTACAATTCAGTGGATTTTTTATATTCAAAAAGTTATGATGCCATCATTACTATCTGACTCTAAAACATTTCACTCCAAAAAATAACTCCATACCCTTTAATAGTCACTTTTTATTTCCTACTCTCCTCTGCCAAGGTAGAAGAAATTTAAGAAAAAGATTATATTTTGATTTTGTCATATTTATATGAACCCTTGTAATTGATATATTTGAGAGACCTTTCTTGCTGGGTCAGTAATAGCATACCGCACAGATTACTTTCAACGTCAAGCCTGTGGAAATGCTTTCCTTTCATAGCTAGAAGTACAAAAAAGCATGCTGTCTTCTATTCACAAGAAAAGATTCTGTCACTTTCTTACAAAAGAACTTTTGCTCCATTTGATGCTCTTCATTTGTCAATCACTGGGGCTCAGTGTATCATGGTGTGAGGTTTATTTCTCCCCATTGTCCCTCCTCCTATTTCCATAGTGTACTCAGAGGTGATACATAAATGCATAAAAATTTAATTTCTGCTAAACCTCAGTGGGTTAATGAATGTGAGCTTGCAAAACCATTTCTAATATTCCCTGCTGAGTGACTGAGGATTTGTTTGCTGTTTTAAGCCTCCCCCTAATCTACAAACATATTTTTCTGTATCTTTTATTGCCAACAGAGAGGTTCAGGAAGATCTGTTTACCTTTTGATGGAATAAATTCATCAGCCTTCTCCTTGCTCCCCTAAGAGGGGTGAGGCAGGCCAGGAAAGACAAAGAAAACAGGATGAGCTTGAGAGGATGCCAGGATAATGTGGAAAACAGTCAGGGAGCCTGAGAAGGATTCCAGGGACCCCTCTATGTTCTTACTTTGGCTACTCTGAAACTAGCTTCCTTTTATCAGCTTTGCCTTTCAAGTGCTTTTTGTAAAACATCCAAATGGAGCTTGTTTATAAGCATGTTAGAATCCTAGATTACTGAGAAACCAGAGCATAAAAACAAGGGATTTGTCTTCTTACTTTATCTGAATGGTCTCCCTAGGAAACTAAGAGGCCAACAGCTGCATTCCTGGGACTGTGCCAGAGAACCATCTCATAAGAACCCTGCTACAGACGCCCATGTTTCAGAATCCAAGATAATTTCTCTAGATGACCAAATTGTGCTGCCACCAACATCATTCAGAGACAATAATTTTTCAGAAAGGGAAGGAGAAGGGAAGTCTTTTAGATGCATCTTTCCTTCCTAAGATTCTTGAAATATATTTGACTTGGGAACAATGTGAATATAGTCCCTGTTTATATAGGCCGAAATGTCTGTGTGGAGAATTAAGTTTAACTCCGAAGTGTATTGATTTTAGATGAGATCAAGACAGAGGCTAGGCTAGCAATTTAATAGTTCCTAAAATCAAAAATCATTACATTTGATATCCTTTTCCTTTAGGAGTCAGTTTTTTGACTGTCTTACCCCACCTCATATGACTTATTAAGATATTTCTTCCAGTTTTATCAGTTAAGGAAGATTTTGGCTACAAGTGAATAGATGTTTTTAAAAACAGCATTTTTCTTGCAGTTTGGGAAGTCCAGAGAGAGGGAGCCCTCAGATATTTCTGAGATGCACAAATCTCAGACCTGGCTGCTTTTCTCCTGTAGTCATAAGATGACTGGTTTTAAGCCCAAGTCAGCTTGTCCACAGTCTGAGAAAGAAAGAAGGTGGAAGAGAAGGGGACAGCACCTTCTATGAAAAAGATTTCACAGAAACTATGGAGAAGAATTTTCATTATATGATGAGTCAGAATTGTGCAAATGGCTACTACTGGCCTAAGGAAATTGGAATAACAAGTTGAGAATGGAATTGAGTCAAATCATCTTATTTATCTCATTACATTTTGAGTGGTATTTAGTACTCTTTTGGTATTTTAGTGCCCAGTGTAATCTGACTCTATATTTATGAGTGTGCTAGTATTAAGCTGTAGTGGACTTACTGTGTGCCTTGTTTCTTACATATATTAACTTGAGATTCATAATAACTTAATGAAATATAATGATTAATGTTCCCAGTTTACAGATTAGAAAATGGAGGCACAACAGTTCTGTAGATTGCTGTAAGTGGCAGAGTCAGGAAGTGGCAGAACCCACATTCAAACCTGAGTTGATTCAGTTTTGTTTTGTTTTTAATTCAGTTCACTTTATTCCTCCTCTGGTGCAAAAATCAGTGTAGCTATACTCATGTATACAAACAATGGAGACAACTTTTGATATTAAGGAAGATTACTATAGAGAGAACATTTGAAGATGAATGAAAATATTTGAATTTACATGTTGGTTCCATTGCTACAGGTTATTCAGCAAATATTTGAGCTCCTATTATCTTCTAGACACTGTGCAAATAAGACATAGTTTTTCTATATTCTTGTCAGGAATAGTTCCCCCAGAGTGATGTGAGTGACAATTAATGAAGTGTGTGTTGGTGAATGAGTGGAAAGAAATGCAAAATGTTGTGATTGGGGATAACTAGAAGACTGGTATGTGTGGGAGGCCAGAAAATATTTTTTGGAGATGGTAACAATTAGGTTGCTAGCTGAATGATTACAAGCATCTTGCTATAGAAATAGCAGGAAAATGTTCCAGGCTGAAAAAACAGGAAAATTTTCCTAAGGGAAGAAAGAGCTTGACTTGATAGAGAAACTGAGAAAAGATGAACACAACCAAGCAATAATGCCAGGGAAGAGTGATATAAGGTAAGATAGGAGACATTTCAGGACAAAATGTGCTGGGCCATGAGGTCATAGAAAAAAAAATGTGCTTTTGTCATTGCAGCAGCAAGTACTGTGTCCCTGTTCCACTTTCTTCTCAGTAATAGCTTTCCTCATTTTACAATAATGTTTTCTTGGCTACTTCATGGGGTTAATTATATGTGAAATTGCTTTATGTGACCTGCTTTATGTGAAATTCTTATATACTGTGAAATTCTTACTAAATAAGTGATAAAAGTCCGGTGATAAAAGCAAGAAGTGTGTCTTTTTAAAAGTTTCTTTGGAAAATACTCAGAATAATCAAAGTTGAGGTTAGACAAAGCAAACAGTATGTTAACACATACAACATTAAAACGTTTGATATGTTTATAATGTTCTGTGGGGGTTCTACTTCCAGTTAGAACGTAGACTAGTTTATAGTCAATTTATCTTTCCCTTTAACAACTAGGGAAAAAAAGAGCAATGTGTGTGTGTAATGGAGAGGTATAAACACAGCATTTATAGGAGTTGACTTTTAGTGAGGGAAGAGCTGCTTCTGTATGTGCAGAGTCCAGCAGATACTTTCTTCTACCTGAGTCTCTCCCTGGAGTCTGTTACTGCTAGACAGAATATCACCCCTGCACAGGCCTGGAGACTGTTGCATGAGGAGATAGCAGTGAAGCTGATAATATACCTGCAGCAGATTGGAATTTGTGCAGAACTAGTGCTCCATACCTGATGTTCTCTCCTTTGGAATTCTTGCTGAGAACCCAGCAACAAACAAAGCTAGAAACTGAGCTCTAAAGTAAGGAAAAATTTCTGTAATTCCCATGGTGTTTATTCCCAGGCCTCCCCAAAGAAAGGGATCTGTACTACACATAGGCTGGATCTCAGACTCAAGCATCTAGACCCAGAGGTGACCTGCAACTGATTCAAGTTGCAACCCAACCCAGATTCAACTCAGCACCTAATTGTATTGAAATGAATGAGCTTCACCTTGCTCCAACTATCAAAAAGGAATCTTGTCTATGCCGGGAAATTACTACTTATATACTTTATAGAATTCTTTTTTAAAGCAGGGTCTGCATGCAACAAAAGTCATATGGGAATAAAATGTCTGCATGCCACAAAAAGTTATAAAGCAACAAAGTTGTATGTAAAATAAATGGAAAATGTGATCTATATAAAATGAACTATTTTCTGATGAAAAATTAGAAGATACATTGAATGACACAGATGTTGCCATTATGGGACAGGTACTTTCAAGTAACAGTGATAAATATGTCAAAGAAATTAGAGTAAAAAATGCAGAAATGGATAAAAAATGAATAATGTAAAAAAGAAAAATGGAAGTGCAGAAAAGAACTAATTGAATATTTCTATATGAAAACATACACTATAGAAGGGAAGCATTGAGTGAATGGAGTTAATAGTAAACTGGGCACAGGGAGTAAATAAAATGAATGAGGAGCTGGAACAGTAGATAGTATCTAAACTTGAGGCACAGAGGAAAAAAATGAGAAAATAGTTAAGATTGTGAAGACCATTTAAGAAATTCTGAATGGCCCAACAGTCTATTATTAGAGTTGCAAGGAAAAAGAGAGAATAGGACAGAAGAAGTATCTGAGGAATACCCAAAAGTTGATAGAAGACATTGATCCACAGATCCAGAAAGCTCAGTAAATCTCAAACAGAATAAATATAAAGAAAACTGCATTTCATAATTGAACCACTAAAAACAAAAGATAAAAAATATCCATCAAAAGTAATTGAAAAAAGGCACATTCTGTTTTGAGCATCAGTAATAATTATAATAATTCCTCATTAGAATCAATAACCCATGAAATGATGGTTTATAAAGAAATTAAAACCAATCACCAGCCTAGAGTGCTAGACCCAGTAAACACATTCATCAAAACAAACAAAAAAGAACAAAAGGTATATGCAGAAAGAAGTCTGATGAAATTTGTTGCCAAAAGAGCTACAATACAAGAAATGCTTAGGAAAGGGAGGAAATGCCAAAGGAAGTTCTCAAAACTGAAGGGAAACGATCCATTATGGGTACATGGATATGAAGGAAATAATAAAGGACTCCAGAAGAGGAAAATGTAAGAGAAGACTGTTGACATTTAAAGCAACAATAACAACATGAAATGTAAATTTATAAAGAAGCAACATTTGTGATAATATAAAGAGAGAGAATTATAATTTTGTAAGGTATTGATATTCTGAAATTGTAAAATATGAATGCAAGGCAAACAGTAATATGTTCTGGATGTCTGGTAATCACTAAAATATACATGTAATTTTTGAAAAGCCAGCAGAAGAAAAAAGGGAGTAATATTTCTTCCTGTCACTTTGTATTCATACTAATCACCATGCACTAGAATGTCTAATTTTAGCCTAATCATGTTTTGTCAACAGTTGTTGCTATATAATACAATTGCATTATGTTTTTCATGGAATGTTTTCCTAGTATTGTTTTGGAATAAAAAAAAAACACACAAGCAACTGATTAAGCTCAAACCTCTATTTATCCTAATATGGTGAGGTATGAAGCCACAGATAAGGCTCATCCAACTGTTGACTCGGCCTGAAGATCACTATTACATAATGCTTTTGGATTGGAAGGTTATGACCTCTACTACACTATGGAATGAAGGAAGAACCATTTGAATCCTCAACTGAAAAAAGGACAACGCATCCAAATGTGTTTGTTCTAAAAATGCTGTCTGACTTCTTTGCTCCCCACCTTTCCCCCTCTCTCCCACCAAAAAATGATCATCCCTACCAATGGGTTCTTTGGATGGATTGTCTGTGGCAAAATCAGTGTGTTCCTCACATGCTCATGTTCCTACATGCTCATGCCTGTGTTTCATCTGATCCTCCAAAGTGAGGCTTGGAAATACAGGATAATGTTCCAGGCTGAAACAAGTAAGGCTTTTGATGACCTCCTAAGTCCCATCAGTATACTTTTTATTTGTGTAAGAAATACTTTTTGTGTTCCCTAACCAAATTAGCACTATTAACCCCAGAAGTATCTTCTCTTCATCTTCTAAAATTCACTTATGTCCACATTTCTCACTTCTTCAAACATTTTCAGTGTTTGAGTCTATCTGCATGTTTGCTTAATTTTTCAGATAATTTATGCTACTCCATGCAGCCACTGAGGTGATTTCTCTGTTGGCATGGAAAAAATATGTATGGCATGTATTTGTGGAAAAAGTAAAGCATTTTCTTAGAATAATGTTGATGTGATGTAGCTGAAAGGAGAGCTTCAGTTTTTGCTTTATACAAGTATGAATTATTTAAATTTTATACTTATTGTACACTCTATTGTAATTGAGAAAATCCTGGTTCTTGTCTCTGGTAACACTAATTTTTTGGCAAGTCAGCCATTTCCATTTTTGATATTAATAAACCTAAAAAATTCTAGAATGAGGGAAAGTTTATATATTATCTGAATGTGGAATGTAAAGGGAGTAGACAGTGTGAGTAGTGATAACTGATTATAATTTACCAAGAAGTAGATGATTATATGACCTCATTTTGTGAATTTGTTAGGAGTTTTCAGTACTAGTCTTGTTGCAAAAAGGGGAAAGCCTTCAATGCCTAAAAGTAATCAAAGGAAAAACAATCCAGATACTTGAGTTGATCTTATATATTTCAACCACTGCAGTGTGTGTTTTGTCAAAATATAAAAAATTTTGTGAAAAACGATCACTCAATTTTCAAACAAAGCTGCCTGTGACTTATCTCGTGGCATAACATTTAAAAGTAAACATTTTTTTATTTTTCTAAAATCATTAGATTTTAGTTTTAAAAATAAATCAGCTAGCTTACTCATCAAAATTAAAACAACTTGAAATATTGTGCCACAAAAGGATCAATGATACAATTACAAATTGGTTACTAAAAGATGATTTAAAAGCAAATTTTCTTAGAGGTATAGACAATAAGAACACACAATCTTATTCTTATTCTCTTCTCTTCTGCAATTTCATGGATTCCAGTATGCTTTACTTATGCTGTAGGACGTAACTAAATTTGATAATAATCCCTTGCTGCTATGTGTATCAAAATGTACTTGGCCTAAGCAAGTCATAATTCCCACATGGATACTATTGTGAGATTGCTCTGGTTACCTCTTTCTGTCTGGGATTTTATGTCTTGGATGGGAAACTAGAGACTTTTTTTTTTTGGTTCAATTCCTTCTGAACCCAAGGAGAAGAAAGCACTCTTTGAAAAGATTTGCATGCCCGCTCTAAATAAGAAAAATAAATTTAAAAAAACATGTAAGAACAAGATCAGAAGGTCATATTGTATAAAGTAACTTGCTTACTTATCATGATAGGAAACTGAAGTCTTCCTAGAGAATGTTTTGTTCTTAGGAAAAGTAGTAATTGTCAATTATTTAATCTCCTGACACCTGGCAACCTCCATTTCACTTTTTCCTTTCCTCTGTATTTGACTACTCAAGGTAATGACATCATACTGTATTTGTCCTTATATGACTGAATTATTTCACTTAGCATTCTAGGCTCATTGATGTTGTACCATGAATCAGATTTCCCATCCTATCTAAAACAATAATATTGCCTTATGAGTGTATACCTTTATTTTTACAAAACCGTTCATCTTTTGGTGACTGTTTGGGCTGTTACCACCTTGTAGCTATTGTGCCATAATGCTGCTATGTTGCACAAACATCTCTGAGCCCCTGCTCTCAATTCTTTCAGGTGCTTTTTTTGTTTGTTTCAGTTATTTTTTTAAAATCCTTTTGGGTGCTTTGGTGTACAGCTACCTCTTCAAAGCACTAATTTCAGTTCTTTTGGGTAGAATTTTCTATAATGGGATAAAAATCTGAATCATATAGTAACTAAGTTTAATTTTTTATATTTAATTTTTATTAATTTACATTTTAATGAAGTATCATTGTTATACATCTTTGTTAGTAGTTTTACAATATAGGATTTCTCCTCGTAAGTATGGTCATTGTAGCTCTCCCACCACCAGAGCACCCATAGTCCTCCATCACAGTCAGCTATGCTTTCCCCACTTTTTATCCCTCCCCCTTCCTTTTGGATTCTTCACATCAATGGTCAATTTGTGAGTTTAATTTTGGAGGAGGAACTGCTGTACTGTTTCCTGCAAAGGGTGTACCATTTTTACATTCCTAGCAATAATCCACATGTTTCCATTTTCTCCACATTCTTGCTATACTTGTCTTCTGTTTTTTTGATAGTAACTAATGAGCATGAGTGGCCAACTCTTAATCCAAACTTCTATCTTTATAGGAGACACTTTACAGAGGGAAACTTTTACTATATATGTTTGACTCTAGTGCATGTCATGCCTACTTTGTGTGTGTGAAAATACTTTCCTGCTAGTTTTTACACAGCAAGAGTTATTATGAATTATACAGAATAAAAAAGAAGAGCTATCACTGAATAGAGATTAGTACCTCAGCTCACACCCATCCTTCCACACTAGTTTTATTTCTACACCATTTTAAAATCTAAATGTAATTTTGTGATTTGTGATGCAAACACTTTTTTTTATTAACAGATACCATTGTTTTCTTTAGAAAATCCATTCCTCGCTGCCGAAGAATTAATAGGATGCTGTCCAATGAATCACTACATTCACCTGCATTCAGTCGCTCCAACTCACAAGCCTCAGTAGACAGTGCCTCCATGGAGGATTTCTGGCGGGAAATCCAGAGTATTAAAGAGAACAGCATGGGTGGGCCAGAAGAACAGATGTCAGCTGAGGTCAAGCCTACGGATGGTAAGGTGCTAGATTGGCTTTCCCAAGTGCTGACTTTCTCTGCATGTTCTCTTTTGTTTTGTTGGCAGGTAGAAATCACCCCATTGTTTATTTAACATATGATTTAGTAGAACTTAACATATATACTACCTGCTTCTACTGATTTATAATTCAGGATGAGACAGGATATGACTCAGGAAAAGCATCCATCCAAAATTTTCTGTGGTATTTGTTTTTCCATTAGACTTGCATCTTGGTCAAACAGACACCTTCTTCCTTATTTAAGTTTATATATTTTCTTTTATGTATTCTTCAAACACAAAAAAGAGAACTTTGTTTTTACTTTAGAGAAGGAATACCTAAATTTTTCTCAAATATAACTCAGATATAAACATTCCAAGTTAAGACCTAAAAATCTAATATATATTATTTTTTAGAAATGTCTAGATATATGTTCTATTCTCAATGTAGTCTATAATTTTTTTAGTCATTTACCTATTGATTTATATGCATTATTTCCCAGAGCCTGGTCATTATAAAACATGTTAGAATAAATATTCAATATTCATATAACTATATTCCATAGGACACATTCAAAAAATATCACGTACTGATAATTTATGTCATTTGATTATTTTATATTGTTATTAGTTACTTCATATAGTCTTAAGAATAAGGAAAAGTATAAGCTAATTAATAAATTTTATTACACTATGTTGATTATAGTGTTCAGTTCCTCACCCTTTCTCTTTCTTTTTTTATTTAACACACAGTCCTGTCATACTCTCAAATATATTTAGTCATTATAGTTCTCTTCTGGGATCCCTGTGAAACCTTGAGTCTCACCAAAAATTCTTGGTTGTCAAACTGACAACCAAGTTTATTTTATCAAATACAGTGTCAAATACTGAGTAGTTTCTCAAAGTAAGGGTCATTATAATACATCTGCTTGTTCTGTCTGCCTTTTCCAGGCCACTGAGTCCTGCAATTAACCAAAAAACAGAGAAGAGTTATCCTAGACTTTTTTTCACTATCTTTATACTGTCAAAGAAGAGACTTTAATGTTGATTTTTTTTAAAAGTCTAATTAATGTTTGTTTCCCTCTTTTATATTAAGATTTAAGTGATTAGCCGGGCACAAGTGGCATGTGCCTGTAAGCTTCAGCCTATGAAGCGGCTGGGGCTAGGGATTGCGATTCGAGTCCTGCTCGGGACAACATATCAAGACCTGTCCCAAAAAATAGCTGCGCGTGGTGGTGCATGCCTGTAATCCCAGTTACCTGGTAAGCTGAGGCTGGGTATTGCTTGAGTCTCTGGAACCCCGGGCAATGAGAGCCTGCAGTTCCACAGGCAAAAATAGTGAGACTTAGTCTCAAAAAAAAAAAGAATTAAAGTGATTAATGCTAACAAACTTTGGCTTAAAAAAAAAGTGACATGACCTGAAGGATGGCATTCAACATATTCCAGTTAATCCCTTCCATAGTGCTTTTTAGGGATGCTCTACCTATCAATTAATTTGATTCATATGAGATCTAGCAGACTTGAGTATTCCAATTTTGACTTTTATGTCTATATTCTTAACTATTAGAAAGTAAGTAATTGCCAGTATATTTTTGAAGAAAAAGATCTGACTTTGAAGCATTTACTAATATTAATGTATTTAGGAAATTATCTTGCATTCCATTAGATTAAGAGTATATTAATTCTAAGCAGAAGGAAGTTGAAGAGAAAGATGAGTGAATAAATGAATGAATGTAATTGTCCTTATTTTTTAAAAGGAACATAATTATTACTGGAGATGAAAACATAACTCATTTCCTCTAAGTCCTACCTATGAACACCTAAATACTTAAGATGTCCAAGAATGTCTAAAGGTAGTTTAATATCTATATACCAAATAATGTACTAGTCAGTGATGAACCTCAAGATAACTACCACATTAAGTTGAAATTATAAAAGCTTTTTAGTTCTTCCTTTCCTATTCTTTTAAGTTTGTTTTTTGTAGGACTATAGATTAGATATACTGCAGTTAGTGTCCTTCAAATGCCATTAGAAATTAAAATGTCCCACCATACTCTTAATGAGAATCCATTCAAGTGAACTATTAGGTTAGAACTATAAGGATCAGAAAGATGCTTTCTTATTTCTTTTACTTAGTTCCTTATTTTTGCCTTTTAGATCCAGAATTGCAGAAAAATATAAAATGAAATACCTTTTTCCCTCCCCTTTTTAAGATAGTTATCAGTGTTAAAAACCATAAGTTCACTTTGATAACTTCCCGTTTCATTCCAACACTACAGAACTTGCTGCTATCATCCATTTTGTTGACATGTTTGCCAATAACAAGAAATCCTTCTCCCTTTAATTTATCTTTCATGTATTTGCTCATTTACTGAAGCCTGGGGTATATAGAAAATATCTTTAGTTTTGCTAACCTGAACTACAAAAAGCATACCTATCATCCAACAAATATTTTATTTAAACTTCTTTGTTCTATGATTTGCATTTTGAGTCTTCAATTTTTTTAAATACTTTTAATTTCTTTGTTGAAATTCTCTGTTCTCTCTTCATAAGTACGTTTTCCGTTAAGTACTTGAGTGTGGCTTTAATAACTGTTTGAAAGACCTTGCTCAGTACCAGTCTTCCTAGGGTCAATTTCTAATGACTTTTCTCTCGATAAATTAGTTCATTTGTTAATTATGTTATCCTGGACAGTCTATTAATGGCAATGCAATATTGCAGCATATCGGTATGTTTCTTGAACACTATATTCCATTATTTTCTTCCAAAGGAAGTTAATTTTATTTTAGTCTTTTAGTAGTCTCCAGCAGGATGTTTGGAATCTCCCATAAACCTTTTCTAGTGAAAAGTTAGTGAAGGTTTTAGTCAGTTTATGCACAGATGTGCTCTCCTCCCTCCCCCTTCTACCATTTTGGTAATATGTGTTCTGTAGTTAGATTTCAAGGGTTTACTTTCATTTGTTTTTGTCTGTTCCTTTGATCCCCCACCCCTGGCCCCTTATATTCTACATACAATCATGATGAAATCATCTGATACTTGCCTTTCTCTTCATGACTTATTTTATTTAGCATAATCCCCTCCAACTCCAATTTTGCTGAATGGCAAGATATCATTTTTTTATAGCTGAGTAGTAATCCATTGTGTATATATACACGAAATCTTTATCTATGCATTTGTCTTTGGGCATTTAGGTTGTTTCCATAACTTAGCTATTGTGAATAGTGCTGAAGTGAACATACAAATGCATATATCTGTTCTGATAAGTATTTTTGCATTCCTTGGGTAGATACTACAAGAGTAGAATTGCTGAAACATATGGGTGATCAATTTATAATGTTTTGCAAAACCTCTGTAGTCATTAGACTAACCTACATTCCCACCAAAAATGTATGAGGGTGGCTTTTTCTGAACTACCCTTACTAGCGTGTTGTTTTGCTCTTTTATTTGATAAGAGTATTCTCACAGGTATGAGGATAAGTCTCTTTGTATTTTTGATTTGAATTTCCTAATAATAATAGATGATGAAAATTTTTTTCATGTACATTTTTGCCATCTTCTTTAGAGAGGTGTGTATTTAGTCGTTCTGCCCATTTTTTTTTTTTTTTGATTGGGTTATTTGTTTTCTTGGTCTTGAGTTCTCTGTAGACCTAGGATATTAGCCCCTTTTTGAGTATATGGTATACATACCCATTTGATAGGATGTCTTTTTGTATTGTCGATAGTTTCTTTTGCTGTGCAAAAAGAATATATAGGACTATATTTTAACTTAATATAGTCCTATCTGATAATTTTTGCTCTTATTTCCCTTGCTGTTCATCAAGTCCCCAAAGACATCACTGAAGCTAATATCATGGAGAGTTTTGTCTGAGTTTTAGGTCTTTCACCCAAGGTTGGCCTATTTTGAATTAATTAATTTTTTGTACCGTGTGAGGTAGCAGTCTAATTTCATTCTTTTGCCTGTGACTATCCAGTTTTCCCAGTACATTTGTTGAGTAGTTAGCATTTTATTATTAATTATTTAATTCAAAAGGTCTTATATTTTATTTTTAAGAGTATTTTTTAATTCATTTATTTCTATTCCCCTTATTGAGGTACCATTTGTTTGTAACATCTAGACACTTTTGTTCAAGTTGAAGTTTTATATTTATTATTTTGTGACTTGTTAACAAAATTCCTTCATTATATATTACAACTAAAAGTTTTAATTAAACAAGTAAATGTACCCATTCTGTGCAAGTACTATAACATGTTAGAGCTATAAGCAAAAGCAGAAATGTTTCCATCTCATGAGGTTTATCATCTAGTGGGAGAAATAAATATTATATGTATTTGGAGAAAATGGTTTGAAGGGAAAAAAACACAGTAGTCTTGGGATCAAAAACAGTGCCTCTGATCTTATCTGAGGAGTTTAGAAGAAAAAAAAATTCTTTGAAAGAAGAATGTATAATCTGAGATCTAAAAGATTAAATGTCATTAGTTAAGGGGTCAAATAGAAGAATCAGCATGTCCAAAGACCATGGAATAAAATAAACCGTGGAACTCTTGGGAAACCAAATGAAGGCCAGTATTACTAATGAGGAGAAAGTGAAGAGAGCATGGTATAAACTGTTGACTGGAATGGTGAAATGCTGCATATTTTGTAGATTATGTTTTGAGTTTTATTCTTGATCCTAAAAATGAGAAAAACCTGTGCTATTGTTTTAGAAAGAGGTAATGGGTTGATATTTGCATCATGAATTGGACTGATTTAGTTTCAATAAGGAAAATAGAGTGGAGAGGGTATCAAAAATGGGAAGAACAGTTGGGGGCTATTACAGAAGTTCACGTGGGAAGTAGCTCAGGTCAAGTCCTAGCCAAGGAAATACTTGATCTTAGTCAAAAGGCTGAGAAGCTGTAGCCAAGGAAATAAAGGTAAATTTTTCAGAAATAATAAGGAGGTAACTTAAAAGTTCTCCATGATATATTAACTTTGATATGTAAAAGACAGGATGATGTCAAGAATTTGTCCTGAGTTACTTGTTTGTATTAGGTGGATGGTGGATTTTATTCACTGAAATATAAAATATGGAAAAAAGTCTAGAATTGTGCATAAAGATGTGTTTGAGTTTGAAATTACTATATTTTACACATAATTGCTTGAGCCAAGTAGATATTGAGTGGACACTTGGATCTATGGAACTGAAATTCAAAGGAGTATTCCTGTTGATGTTGTATATATTTGGCAACTGGGGTAATGAGTAAAGGATTATGTAGTCTATAATTCAAAAATTAGAATAACAGTTATTTCTACTTTGGGTATTTATTGCCTGTGTGAAATATATGTCCCATATAGTCTACAATCTGAGTCCAAGCATTTGGATCTTTCTTACCCCCCCCCAAAAGGCCTAGTGTAACTCTGATTTTACCAATTGTTTCTCCTTCCTACTCTTTCACTACTGCTTGCAGAGATAGAGGAGGGAAATCCAGTTTTTAAACTTTAATATTAAAATATACTTGTAAATTTTGTTCTCAAAAATTAATATATTAGCTGAAGTTTAAGATGTCATGACTCACTTATTTAGATTAAGGCCAAACTTAAGTTCAATGATGCATTTTCAGTAAAGAACCAGACTGTGCAAACAAGCAATAAAAACAAGATAGCAAATAAAAGATTTTCCAGACTAAGAAATTGTACCTGCCAAGCACACTAGAAGGCTGTGTTTATGTATGAATGATGAAGGGATGTAAGAAAAGTCCAAGATTCCTTCCTGGGATGATGATTTGACAGACTGTTTACAGATCACTCTAATCTTTTCTTTAAATAAATTACCTGCTGTTCCAGGTAGTACTTTATTACAGTTCCCAGAAATGCCTGTAGAGTGAAATTTTCTGTTCCAGGATGTTGCCATTCTGAATTCCTTATTATTTCTTTACATCTGACTTAAAATATCAGTTGATTCTCATTATGAAAAACTTTTTTAATTGCCATCTGAAAGAAGGCAAAGACTCAGAATAAGGAAAAAGTGAAAGAATGACTATCTATTGAACGCATATTTTGTTCCAGATTTTCTGTCATCTGTCATAAAGATAAATGATAAAAGTTTTCATCGCCACCTAATACTTTTGTTACTGCTACTTCCATTTTTGTAAAGATAACACTGAGCTCTGAAAAGATCTTAAAACTTTCCAAAATCTCCAACTAGTCAGTGTGTACTTTTATACTCTCTTTTTCTATATACTTTAATATTTTATAATTTTTTTAAACTGGTAGTCTAGCTATGGCTTATATTTGACTTTTTGTTGAGGAAAATTTCCTTATTATATTTTCCTATTGACTTTACTCTACTAAAAAATGCATTAGAATTTGATTTATTTTTAAAAGGTAGACTTTTCATTCTTTCTAGTGACATTTCTCATAATTACAGTGGAAGAAAGGACATTTTAATAAATGGTTTACTGATATCTCTTGTTCACTCTTGGGTTCATACCTCCTATATGTCTATCACCCAGTCATACAGAAAATTCTATGATCTCTTGGTGATGTTATTTACAGAAGGAGAACTTGAAGCAGAATGGTTGCAAGATGTGGGTTTATCTACTCTGATCTCGGGTGATGAAGAGGAGGATGGCAAAGCCTTGCTCTCTACACTGACTCGAATCCAAGCAGCTGCAGTGAAAAAGAGATACAATACTTATACTCAGACTATGAGGAAAAAGAACAAGCAATCTATCAGGGATGTCAGAGATATCTTTGGAGTCAGCGAATCTTCTGTAAGTAATGAATATGATTCAAAATGTTATGTTTGATGGAGTGAAGGGAAGGTGTGTGGAAAAAGTCACGGAAACCATTGATCACCCCCTCATTTTTAGAGAAAACTAAAGCAGATAGTATAGCATACAATTTTACATTTTTAAGTTAAACAATCATTCCTTATCCAGCAAATGGCAGTTCCCTCAGCACTATATTTATTCCCTTCATTGGTTGTTGAAGCTGAAGATTAACTGCTTTGACAATGGAACACATCTTTGTGCATGGGGTACACAAAGCCCTTACTTAAATATAAAGATTGAATAAAAATTCAAAGACAAATAACATAATTTTGGGGAAGTGGACTCAAGTACTAAAGCAGGTTAAAGCTGTTTATTTTATTTTTTTTAATATAATTTCAAGTTTATTTTTTAATTTAATTTATTTATTAAATAAATTTAATAAATATAAATAAATAAATATATTAATTTAAATTTATTTATTTATATATATTTCACATCATTTCCGTCCCTGGGGGTCACCCACCACCTCCCCTTCCCACCCGCTCCAGCTGGTCCCCATTCTCCCCTTGTGCAGTTTCATTTGGTTGACCATATATTAGTGAGACCATTTGGTTTCTGTCCCTTTCTATCTGACTCATTTCTGCTAAAATGATTTCTTCTAGGTACATCCAGGTTTCCATAAATTCATCAAATTTGTCGTTTTTAATTGATGAGTAATATTCCATTGTGTATATGTACCACATTTTTTTCATCCAGTCATCTGTTTTGGGGCATTTAGGTTGCTTCCATGTCCTTGCAATTATAAATTGTAAATGAGGTTGATGATGGGAGAGTGGGTAGGACAGCCTTTATGTTCAGATAAATTACACTGTTGAAAAGTGGAGTAGAACAGCATTGATTAAATGGGAGAGATAATGATTCAAAATACAGTAAGGAACTACCACCTGCTTTCTGAGCAATGATCTGTTGCTGTTTCTAACCTTTCACTGTTCTATGACTTTGGCTTCAAGACTGAGAGTCATGTTCTCTTACTTCTATATATGTTTTGCTATAGGTTCTGTCTTACTACTAATTTATTCACTGCATCAGTATAATGTTACATTGCAATAATTGCACCATCTACAACAAATATTTATCATATATTTCTTCTTTTTAAGGGTCCAATATTACATTCTGTGTAGATAGTATACTTGGAACTTCTAGGGTTAGTACTCTACAGAAAAGAAAAAAGACTCTTGCTATTCTGCTGTAGTTACAGATAAAGTTGCCTGGGGTAAGTTAGTTACTCATTCTGATTTAGGTTTCTCATCCTTTCAGTTATAATATCAATAATGATATAAATTAACACTGCACAGATATTGGGTAGAAAATGTGATTGAAGACAATCTCAAATTTGAGTATTACTATAGATTGTATGTCATATCTTCTTTTAGATACATTAACCACACTGGGCAGTTGTCAAGGAAGCTCACATATTATTTAGTTAACTTTAGCATCTGTCCCAGTAATATCCTAAATTAGCACAATCTTTTAGAAATTTCGACAGTAGTGGAAATGATCTTTTTCTGTGCTGTCTAATCTGATAACCTCCAGCAATAAGTACCAGTACTTGAAATATAGCTTAATGTGAGTATGGAACTGAACTTTATTGTTTTTTATTTTATTTTATTTTATTTATTTTTGGAACTGAACTTTAATTCTTTTAATCTCAATTGCTTTCGATCTAAATTGTCATATGAAGCCTATAGTTAATATACCGGACAGCATAGGGCCAGAATTTTCTGTATGTAATAATAAACCTAAAGAAAGAAGTTTGAGTTGTTTGTGTTTGAACTTCATTCTACAGTGAAACCTGTGTCTTTCAGGATGGTGACATTTTCTACAACTGCTATCTCCCAGATCAGTTATCTCCCAAATCATATTGAGAGATTGTTAAGCGCTTGAAAGATTGTTAAGCGTTTCACTTACATGCTTCCCTTTCTACTTCCAGTTACTTTATTTTAGAGTTTTTGTTCTTCCCTGCCACACTGTAAAATCAGACAAGGTCTTAGAGCTTCTCCTGAATCCTCTGGTTGCTCAAGAAACTACATAGCTAACCCTGTAGAATCCTAAAATTCTGGCCTTATAGGGAAATAGAAACATGGAAAAGAAATCCTTTTTTTGTTCTTCCCTTTTTCTCACATAGGCCCTGAAGGCACTTGCACACTGGGGCCTTCAGCATAAAAAGAAATAAAAACTCTTACTTTACTGTAAGGTGTAGATGCAATAAACTGATCAATATTTAACTTCAGGGAAAGCAAAGAGGATCAAGAAAAGCTCTGTTTTTTGTTTTGGGTACAGAGAATGGCAGGCTTGGAGAACTTTTCTTCTTGTCCACCTTTCTTTTCCCTTCTGATCTGGCTACTGAACCCCTAGTCTTAGAGTGGATTGGAAATGGGGTGTGTGGCAAGGGTGGTAAGTGAAAGAAAGATCAGATAGTCTAGAGAATAGAGATTTTTTTCACTATTCTGAGAAATGGGGCAAGTAAAAGCCTGGTTTTGTATATTTTGCTTAAAAATTCAAACTGTTCTTAATTAAAAATGTAAAATGTCATAGAAAGCTAGCCTTTTAAAAACACTATATATTTATAATATACAGAGCCAAAAAGTCACTTCACTTCTTTTTTATCTAGAAATTTCAACTTACGTTTTTACAGCTGAAGAGATTTTTACCTGCAGTTACCTGGGAGGTTCTTAAGAATATACCTAAACTTCTCAGTATCCTATTTGGATTTGGCAGCATAAACTCTAGTGTTTCCTTCATGCTTTCTCTTTGCTCTAGTCTCTTCATGATTGCACTTTGTTTTCTCTGCCATCTCCTTTCTCCTCTGTCCAACTCTCTCTCCTCCTCCTCCTCCTCCTCCTCCTCCTTCTTTCCCCTCCAATCCCTTCCCATGCCCCTCTTTTCCACCTATAGCCCCTCCTGTCTTTATTTCTTTTCAATATCATTTGTCTACATTAATAGAATAATTACCTAGAATTTTCCATTTCACTGTTGTAATGAAGATTAGACATGTTAGTTTCAATAGGTAATTTTGCTTTCATCTTAATCCAACCCAGTATCCTTATCTAGTGAAGATATAAATTCAATAATTTTAAAAATGCACATATAGATTATACTAGATTTTTTTGCACTTATAGTCTATGATCCAAATCATTTTCCTTCAAAAGTTTGAAAGTAATTGTTCATTATGTTCTTTATTACACCATTGCTGAGAAGTACATACAACATCTATATCAATCTCATTCCTTTAACTACAAGGTGAAAATTTTTGAATTTTATTTTTATCACTGGAATCTTTAAATTTTATTGATTTTTTGACCTTGCAAAAATGTTCTTCTTGGTTACTGCTAAATAAGCACTCTCAGTCTGAGTACACATTATTCTTCAATTCCTGCATATTTTCTTCTAAGATTGAAGAGTTTATATGCCTTTCATTTTTCAGTTATCTCCTTCTGGGACTCCTCATCAATGGCTATTAAATTATTTGCATTGAATCTCTGTACTCATACTTTCCAACTTTCATTTGTGGCATGTCAGTTCTGCCTTCTAGGATATTTCTCAATGTCAATTTTTGTATCAATTTGACTGGAGTGTATTCTTCTGCCGGTTATTAATTTTTTAAATTTAAGAGTTATGTTGTAATTTACTGAAGCCTCTCAGCTAATTCCCTCTCTGTTTTAGTTGTGTTCTTATTTCTTGACTGCAATAGCTTCTCAGACCTTTGAAGGAGCTAACTAAATTAAGCCTTCAATTCCTAAGTTTTCTTCTTTCCTTTGAATTTTTTGCTACCTTCAGGGTCATCTTTTTTATTTTTGGGTTTTCAGTTCCATTGCAGTTGTTCATCTGAATTTTATCCTCAGGTATTGTTTTATATGGAGAGCTAGACTGATTGGTTGATGAATATGGTAATCATGGTATAGTTCCAGTGCAATGACATAAACCTACTTGCTCCCCAAATGTCTTGTGACTAGGAGCTTGAGCCTGTGTGAATGGTAAAGCTTGTCACGCTTCACTTTTAAGACATGTATATATGGTACCAATACCCAAATAATGAATCCTGAAGAATCATAATTCATTTCCATTTAGACAAGTCTAACTTCTCCCTTTTAGACTCCTGTTACAATCAGTGTAGAAGACCCCTGTGAAACACAACTCAGCTCTCTTTCTGTAACTCTCTTACTAGATATGCCTCCACCCCCTTCACCCTAAAGCCATGGTCACCCTGTCAGTGTCTGGATTTTATCCTGGAATGACGACCAGCTGCTGGTGATGGTGGTACTAGATAATAAGTATTAGAGGGAGGAAGTGTATCCTGGCCTCATTGTTCAGAAAAACATTCTTTAATTACTTTGGTCATCTTCTGAATGAAGGGATACCTTCCTGCAATTTCTGGTTTCATTCTGGGTATGTGCTATTTCTTGATCAGCATTTGCTTTTGAATATTATTTCTTGTGCCTTTTTTCAAACCAACTCAACCCTTGTCAATCCACTCTTGCTTACACTTATCTTCTAGTAACATATAGCAAATTCCGTTCTGCTAGTGGGAATGTTTAGTGTTTTCTACACCTGTTCTGTGGAAAGGTATCTCTTCTAACATTTTTTAATTTGGAGAGGGAAAAGAGAATGTGGTATGTGCACTTAACTATCTTGATCCAATTGTCTTATGACAGTTCTTGTGCCAGTGTTTTATTTCCTTCCCTCCAAATGATTTTTCTTATTAAATTAATACATACTCTTTACTGAAAACTTTGAAAATGGACAGCTGTTGTGAAAAATGACCATTTCCATATAGCCAAATAAAATTTTACACTCTTATAAAGTATGTAATAAATTTACTTTTTAAAGGAGTTAAACTTGTTTTAGTAGTGCCATTATACACTAAATCATAAATATTAAGTCAACCTTTAGATACAAAGTACAAGGTCAAGAGTACTATGCATCATGAACAGAATTTTAATGCCCAAGTATCTTTTCCATTATTCAGCACATATAAGTCAGATATTCTTTGCATACATTTAATAGAGTGAAAGAGTCAACCTTCTTTAGTTACAATTTAAAATTGATAAACTAAAGGTGGGACTAAATTTTAATTGTACAAATGTTGATGTATTTTATTTTTAAAAATATAACCCTTATATATGTAGTACATGAAGACTCAAGAATATAAATATAGACTTTTTTTCTCTTTAAGAAGAAGCTGAAGATTGGTGTTCCTTTTCCTTAGTGGTAATCAAGCTTCCTTCTATTTTTCTGCCCTGACTTTCATGTGTGTTCTTCATTCTTTTGCTTATACATTAACTTGGCTACTCCAGGCAGCATATCCATGTTCATGGCAGTTCCTAGAACTTGCACCAACTGACTCTCTCTCTTGGACCTAAGTTTCCTGGAATTCTTACTTGGTAGAACTCCAGTTACTGCTTATTACCTGGAAATGTCATATGGTCATCCTTAGCTGCAAAAGAACCTGGAAAATCAACATTTTATAGATGGAGACAAAAATTCCTCAAAAAAGAAACCTTCCATGTGTGAAGAAAATATGGGGAAATACATTTCCCTTCCTTTCCTAGTTCTTTTTTTTTTTTTTTTTGGTTCCTATAGTTAAATTGGCATGAGACTGATACACAGGACCAAAGAAACCCCACATATAATTGTGCATGTATTCCAGAGTTCTGTGACCAAGAAATGACCACAGCATCCTGTTTTTAGACCTTGGGGGGAAAAAAAAAAGAAAGAATAGAGAAGAAAAATGCTTTGGATTTGTAGATTCCTAAGGAAATAGCAAAGTGTCCTTAAATAGTTTTAGGAGTAGTAAAATACTTGTTTTCAGTGATAGGGTATCTTCTCTTCTGAGAAGGGTACTTTTTCACTTGGGTAATTCATGTTTCTGCTTGCAAGGTCAGAGGAATGTTTTTGCACTGGTTGATCCTTAAGTAAGTTTAGTTGAAATGATCAATATGCTACTCTAGCGTAGTTGGGGGGGCAGCCTGTCTAGAAACCTAACAGACAACTTGTCTACTTTCTGGCACATAGTTGACACTCAGGCTTGGCTAATAAATGGCTAACTATAACCATCTTTTGGATGCCTACACCTGAATAAAAATGCACTTTCATTTTTCTCATTAGTCAGATGATTTTTGTTATCTCCCATCTACCCCTTTTTTTTAATTAGATGAGTGTATGATGGTAGAGCATGAACTACTTTTCATGTAGCTTTCACTGTTAATTTAAATTTTATTGTAAGAAATGCTGGGACATTATAGCTATTTTCTAAATGTAAATATCTTGTGAGAAGCAGCAATATAGCATGTGAAATGGGTAGCAATGTATAGGAAAACGTGCACTGGCTAGCATTGGAGAAATATACACTGCATTAGAGACCAACTGGTCTCTCTTACAGTACCACATTTCAGAAAGTGCTGTTCCAAGATTCAGAAAGATGTCATTACAGCCATCTAATTAGCAGGCTGTTTTTGGTGAGGTGAATCCCATGTCATAATCTGAACTGTTGTATAAGGCTGAGTTTTTTTATTGAAGTGGCATGCCCTGAGTAGGAGAAATGGCAGACTGTAGGTTTGAAGATGTAGGAGGAAACATCTGCTTCCACTTGGATTAATGGCTGCAGAATATTTATAGCGGGAGACTTTCCTACACTTCAATAGACTTCCTTTTCTTTAGTTCTTCTTTCTCTTCATAGAAAAGGAAAAGGGATTCTTTGCTGTTCTGAGAATAACCTCTGTGCCATCTATGATCAGATTGTACTGATGGTAGTGGTGGTGATGTTGATGGGAAGTTTCCATATACTGTATTTTGAACATACATATATTTTACAGGGGGCACTCTTGTCTGGATCCTATGCTTGTCCTAAAGCAGGCTAGCCCCTTGCTCCTTTCTAAAATTATCTGAAGGTTTTGGATGTGGCCAGTATGTGTTCTAGTTGCTCTTCTGATGGCTTAGGCCTATAAGTGGAGTGTGGTCACCTGAGGCTGTGAGAACTGATGTTTTGCAGATTTTGTCTCTATTTTTTTTTCAATTTCATTATATTTCTCCTAAGCATGCAAATTCTGTCTAGTCAGAAGTCTTCATATTTTCTGTTGAGTTTGAAACAGATGTGGTTTCAGATGTCCCCTCAATGTGAGGACTCTTACATACCTTGTTGCCAATCAGAACACTAGATCCAAGGATTTATTCCTCACTTCCTGCCCTCCCTTCCCTCCACAGCAGCCACTGTCCCCTCCCCTAGCCACAGGAAGGGAAATCAGTGTAGACACTGGAGTCTTTTGAACCTTTTATACAAATGACTGTCTACCTTTTGAATCTTTTATACAAATGACCTCTTCACCACACAGGTGATGGAAGAATTTTTGTCCCAGGGTTAAAGTCACAGCACACACAATGCTGGACAGATAAGATCAATGCAATTTATCAGTCACATATTCCCCCCACTGGGAAGGAGGTTGCTGCAAACCACACAGGGCCACATGTGGGCTGCTCTTGGGTGTGGAGGGAACAGCCAGGATCTGTGCAAAGCAGACATTCTAGTATAAAAAGGGCAAGGTATCTCCTGGTTCCCACGGGAGGATGTGATTGTCCTGTTTAAAAAATTCTGTCTACTAAACCCCCTACCCAAGGATAAGCAAGAACTATGTCTGGTCTCCTGGATAAGGAGAATTGTTTGTCTGGGGGACCTTATCTAAAGGAGCAGAAGTGGGAGGAGAATTCAGTTAGGCTACTCCTGGTCCTTCTGACTTTACCAGCTGTCAAGCAGCATATAATATTGAGCCTTATTTTAGATGTAAAGCCACACTGACACTGCCCTCCACCCCATCATAGATGCCCATGATTATTCTGAGCTTATGTTATTTTTCTCCTTTGCCACCGTCCCTTTTATTGCAATTCCTTCAAGATCTTCTCCTTTTAAAGTTTTATCAAGAGGCAAGTGTGGTAAACCTCTCATTAAAAAGGATGAGAACACTTAACTTTTCTTCCTGCCACCCTGAACTTCTCACTAATTTAGAGAATGGGAGAGCATACTGTTTTTCTCAGACAGCATGAGGAGTGTTGGTGTAACAGAATGACTACAAGGAATACTAAAAGTATTCATTTGAATAGACACATATATATTTTAAAAACTAAATGTAAAGATTATATCTCCTTAGCTGATTGCAACCTTTTTATTCTTTGAGCAAATCTGACAGAATATCTCTGGCTACTAAATTTTCATATTCAAAAACTTAAATCCTCTACTTGTGAGTATCCAAGTTCTATGTGTTTTCCTTGAGAAATTTGTAGTCATTGATGTATTTACTCTTTCATGCAGTTAATATTGAGAGGTCAAATGCCTCTTTTAATCTTATTCCTTATCTACATCCTGCTCTCCTTTTTATTTCTGGAAGTATTTAGGTTTCTATTTCTTGTTGGAGGCTGGAACTGTCATTAGGATATGGAACTTTTTTCTTCTCATCATGAACAACTTTACAATTTATTTTTGAAAAATTGTTCCTTTTATTTCAGTTCTTAACATCCTTTTCCCATTATTTTTATGCCACAAAGAAATAAATACCTTAAGTATTTAATATAAAAAAGCACAAACTATCATGCCAAAAATATATGAAAAGTAGCAATTCCCTTACTTTGCTTTCATGTAATGAGAATTAGTTTTTCATTAGTTAAGCACAAATATGATCTATTTTCCCCAATCTCAATAAGAATCTTGTCTTCCATTGTTCTTTTAAGTCTTCACTAGATGTGTATATTTTGGACAATTTATAGTAGTATTATTATTAGTAATAGTAGTAGTAGTAGTAGTAGTAGTAGTAGTAGTAGTAGTAGTAGTAGTTCCTGATGCTATTTTTATTTGAAAAGCATTATTTGGTGAATACTGCAGACAGTTTTATTTATGCTTTTTAAAAACTGTATTTTTAATTAACATAGAAACAATGTATATGATTAATACACTGCAGTTTTACTACTCCTAAGGCATGCGTAGTTCTTTACCATAGTCCACTGTTTCTTTCTATTATTTCTTTCACTGTGTCTTGTTCTCTTTCATCTAATCTCTTTCCCATTCATTCACTTAAACTCACATATCTCTTAAATTGTCTTATATTTTCAGTATCCTTTTTTCCCCTATATACCCCAAATGCTAGGGAATTTTGTCCAAATTATTTCATAAATCCTTTCTGATCTTTACCATGAATGACTATTATTTAGTCCCCAATAGTTGTAATAACCTCAAAAATTTCTAGTTATTAAATTATTATTCTGTCAAATTTCTGTTTCTTCCAGAATGTTTATTACTCACCTTTTCTTTTTCCTCCAGGACTTTTTATTTTCTTCATGATTGACCTTTTCATGCTGATTTTCTCCAATGACCAATGATTTAGTAGCAAATTGGATTAATGACTTAAGATATGCCTTTGCTGCATATTTCTTCTGCTATTATATAGATATTTTTCCAATTCTTTTTTGGATAAGAGGGATAAATATGGGTCCTGTCTAACCAATAAAATATGTGAATAGTGTGCAAATGAAAGTTTAATAGCACATTCTTGAATGGGCAAGGACACAACACACACACACACCTTTAATGCCAAAGGGAGTGTGTACCATATCTTTGGATCCCAGACAAAGGTGATATTTTCTTTTTATTTCCCCATCCCTGTCCTCTGTAAAAGTCTAGAATGATTTGTTTTGGTCCCAACCCTGAAGTCTTCCTGAGGCAGATAACTCATTGCATTCAGAGTGCTTTTCTCTGGTTCCTGCTTAGCTACTTCTTTCTGTCTGGGGAGAAGCAGGGGGCTGTTGGGATACCTGTTTGACCACTCCATTGAGTAAATAGTTTGCAGTAATTACCCAGACCTTTGCTCTCAGGTCATGTGTCATGCCCTCAGGATGGAGGGAGGGCTACCCTTTGTATATTTTAACTGTGCACTTTGTTGTTACGTGTTTGCATTTTGTGTTAAGTCCTTTTTTAGCATCAAGGTTGTTTTATGTTGTTCCTAAGCTGCAAGTTTCTCCACAATTATGAAGTAAAGGTTCACTTTTTATTTTTCAACAATTTCTAACCATTTCTGATGGGTTATAGTGCACTTTGTTTCCAGTGTCATTTTGAATCATTTCTTCGATAAGAGGGAAATTTTCTGAGTGACTGGGTGTGGTAATTTTCAGTCTTCTAACCTTGATCTATGTTTTCTTGTACTACTTTAGTGTTGTTTCTATTACAGGACAGGTACTCTGAAACCCCCAAACTTGCCTGCTCTCATTGTGTTCTGTCATGCACCACATCAGAATGAAACATAATTCAGTTCATCTGATCTTCAGTGGAAGGGGACTTTATTGCACGTACTCTGTGACAGACAGAAGGAAAAGAATATAGTTTCCAAATTTATCACCCAAAGTTACCTACCTCTTTGTGGATAAATGCCCATTCAAATAGACTTGACACAAAGTAGGGCCACTGAGACCCAAAAACTTGCTACAAGTCTAAGGCTCTGTCTGGTGGGGACCTGTAGGAAAGATACAGAAGAGACCAGACATGTCTGGAAGGAAAAAGCAAAGTGAAACACCAAGTCAGCCTTCCCATGTTCTCTCATCCACATCTCTCTCTTTCAAGTGTCTCCTTCCATGTGCTCTAAGTCACTGGAACAAATTCAAGGCCAAGAAACAAGTGTGGCTTCTTAATGTCTTTCCTCTATGTGCCTTCTCCAACTCTTCTTCCCTGTCTTTTCTTTCTCCATCTCTCTCTACTTCTTCTCTACCAGATCTCTCCTCTCTCAAACTTTCCTAGTTTCTCCTCCCTGTCCAACTTCTCCTTCTTAAGGCCACTCAAGGAACCTGGCACCACCCTTTTCCCTGGGGATTACCCTGTCATCCTGTACACTTCAAAATAGACATGTTTTTCTCATGTTACATATGACTTGGGTAAAAGGTACTAAGCATCAAAGGCAAGATGAAACATAATAGTTCCTGAGGTATCATTTTTTTAAAAAACCCTGCAATTGCTGCCTAATCTGTTTAATTTTGCAAAAAAAAAGCTACTTCATTAATGAAATAGAATTGCTGCATCTCATTTCAGGGCAATGCCAGTGTATCAGAAATCCTTTAAATCTTATAGCATAGCCAAATGCTTTTTGTTGTGATTCCTTATGATCAAAATAAGCTTCAAGTGTACCCCCCACATAATGAAGATCAGACCTTTTCCAATCAGTAAATGTGAATGAAATATTTGGTTCGGTCATAAGTGTTCATGAGAAAATCAATTGAGTACATTTCAAATTTCATTGTAAAAGGTATTTATTCTTTCTATTGATTTGTAAGTCATTGCAAATTGCAGTCATAAAGTTTGATTTTAAGGTGGCCTAAGGTAGCAGTAAGCTGCATGGCTTAGACAACGAAAAGTTTATTTTCCTTGCAAAAAAAGAAACTAAGGCTGATGTGACTGGATATCCCTAACATGGATCTACCAACATCTTCATCTTTCCATTCTGCTCCGCTGAGCAGAATGAGCTAATATTTCATGCTTACAGAATATCTGCACTACACAGATGCCAGGACCACAATCTGGAAGAAGCTAACTGCATCCATGTTTACATTTACATTAGCTTTCACAGTGCTCTACCAGACAGACTTCCACTCTGTTTCATGGGACAAAACCATCTTGTGATGCCCCCCCCCAGTCTTTTTAGATGCACAGATCTTGAAGCAAAGCCTTGATATTTATATGTTACAGAGGAATAGGAAGGTGAGTCTTGGCAGGTTCTTCTGCTTCCCAGAACAATTTCTATTGTAGTGCACTGCTTTTATGAAGATCAGTAAATTATGGGCAAATTGATGAGTGCTGTTACCATTGCACCATGGCCATTGACTGCATCTCCCTATGGTTGTACATTTTACAGATTCTGATGTAATACCTAATTGAATGAACAATCCCATTGGGAAAGATAAGCCTGGATAAAAATGACTTCCTTTTCTCTCATTAGCCCGGTGATAGATGTGACAACCATACTGCTCCACTGGATGGCACCCAGGAGGAAAAAGAGCTGCCAGGAGTTATCAAAACGAGTGGTTCCAAGGTAAGTTAGCACATGGTAAGGATGAAAAAAGAAGTTATTTCATCAAGATAGTTGTATAAAACCTCAAAACAATGAATATCATTAAATTGACTGGACAACCATAGGTGTTAGTGAACAATATGCCTTTAGTCAGTTTGTAAGGAAAACATCCAAAAGTAAATGAACCTTAGTAGTTAACTATACAACCTTCATGCTTTATAAAATTACACCCATAGTCACAAATTGGATGAGTATATGAATTTCTTTAGGACTGATTTAGTTCCTTTGCATTTTTGTTTCTATTTAAAAGCATCTCCATGGAGCCACAGGTTTACCTATTGGAGCAGCAGGAGTTCACAGGTGCTCTGCTGTTTCCCCAGCTCAGGGGGAATGTCAGGCACTTTTCTTGGGCATTGTTTTACCCATAAGCATTCAATGCTCCCCTCCTATATATACTCCCCTGCCTTTCCCCAGAGCCCCTCCTCCTCCCCAGATAGTCAAAAAAGGCAAAGTTGGGCAAGCCTAAGTGGATGATGGTGATTTGCAACCAAGTAGATGATGATGATTTGCAAAAGTAACCAAGTTACTTTTTTAACAGATTATTTCTTAGTCTTTTCTCATAACTGTATTTTCTCTCCCTTGATAAAACTTATGTAATATATTTTCCTCATTTATTTTTGGATATTGATAGTTCTTGCACTAACTTCTCTGATAGAGGGGAGGAAAAGCTAAAATGTGGACTTAATTCCAATATAGTCTCTCATGCAAGAGTTGAGGGTGTTAGAGAGACTTACTTTGAAGGCACATGCAAATATTGATTAAACCCTAATGTGGTTACTCTGTCTTGAGTCATTTTTTTCTAATTTGGAGACATTAATAATTGTCATTTCCAGATTCTTCTTGATTTGCTTTCTCCTTTAGTGTTGTTTTGATGGGAACGGAAGTGGGTTTGGAAAAAATTCCACATTATTCCCAGAAAATCTCTTCTGTCAACCATTCATGTGAATATTGCTGGTATTCTTTCTTCCTTTTTTTTTTCTTTAAATTTATGTTTTGTCAATTCCATTAGGTTTTAGGAAAGAGATAATTGGTCATCAGACATAACTCCCTTTTTTATCCCATGATATAATCTCTATTGTTTTACAGAAATAATATAAAAACTTTCTTTTAATATTGAAAACTATCTACAATGTTTCTTGCTAGCATTTCCAGCCCCTATTTCCCTTGACCTAACCACATACATTTTCAACTTCTGAAAATAAGTGAGCATTCTCTTTCAAGAATGCATCCTTTGTATTTTCAGTGGAAAACTTGAGTTTAATCTTTCTCATCTTTTAAAATGAACAGGAGGTTTGAACACTTTTCCATAGGGGTGGCAAATGGCTAATGAGAAGGTGCTTGGTATCCCTAGTTATTATGGACATGCAAATAAAGCCACAGCGAGCTTTTTCTACATACTTTTTCAGATCACCAAAATTAAGCAGACTGACTATACCAACTGGTGTCAAGGAACTCTCAAGCATTGTTGGTGGGCATGTTAAACGGATCAATCCACTATGGAAAATAATTCAACAGCTTCTTCAACTAGACCTCAAAAGATCCAACTGTTTCACTCAGAGAGAATATATATTCATATAAGGTTTTATCCACAGATATTTAGCATAATAACTCCAAACTAGGAACAGCACAGTATTGTCTATAAGAAAAAGGATGAACAAATTGTGGTATATCCATACAGTAGAATACTGCTCAACAATAAAAGATAATGACTCATTGATACACACAAACCTGATGAATCTCAGAATAATTACTCTAACTGAAAGAAACCAAGCCAGAAAAAAAATCAACATACATAAAATTATAGAAAATGTGAAAGTGCAAGAAGGAAGAACAGTGATTGCTTGGGTGAATGAGGAGGGAATGGGAGGAGTAGTCATGGGAATCATTTTCAGGAGTGCTAGCTTTACTCACTTTCTTGACAGTGATGATGATTTCACAGGTCTAAATATTTGTTAAAACTCATCAAACTGTTTATTTTATACTCTTTACATACAGTTGTGTATTAGTTACACTTCAATAAGTTAGTTAAAAAAGAGTCCACATAATGTTTTATAATTTCATTAATATCCAACCTGTTTATTTTGCAGTAAGCTACTTTAAATAAAGGAGTAGTCTATTCATTACCCATGGTTGATCTTTGACTCTAAATCCAAATGCTACTATGTTCAAATATTTTCAAATAAGCAATTTAAAATCACAAACCTCTACAAATCATTTCTTATATGACTAAAAGAAGTAAATTTTCCTTGTGTGCAGCTGACATAAATGAATTGTCCACTTGAGGTATTAAATTAATTTATTCAAAAGGCAAAGTAGTCTCTCTTTATTTTCAGTGTCTTCAACTAGCCACACTTGTTATTGATTCATAATTCCCTGTAAAATACAATTGTACCATCTGTTAAAAATTATCAGTTACATCTGTGTTTGTTTCCTAGAAAAGAAAAACTAAGGAAACTTGGTTTAAACAAAAAGGAGTATGGTTTAATTTAGTGGGTAGATTAAGCTGGCACAGCTGCACTACAATGCAGTGCCAACCTTAGTGTGAACCTTTAACTTTCTTGCTTGTGCTGCCACCGTAATATGTGGGTTGAATCTTTATTTTCACAAGACAGTTAGCAACTTGTGGATGCCATTTGATGTTTCTGTTGGAAATATATCCCAACTGACTGTCCTTATGAAGAGAAAATCTTAGTTTCCCTGGAAAACCTGCTAAATACAAATGCAGAATTTCTCTTATTTTTCATTAACTTACTGGTCCATTCTTAGTATGACATTATTTGTGTTTGACTTCTTTCTCATTTTAGTTACCCAAATCCCATTCTGTTATAAATAACTTGTTTTTGTTTGTTTGCTCTATGAAACATATATGAAACGTTGAAATTCTGAAATTTGCAGATCTGCCTTTTATTTCAGTCATTGTGATAACTATTCACTGAGTCCTTTCCATCTGTGAACTCTTCCTTTATTTTCTGTACATTGTCCTCTGTTATGTCTAAAATTATTTTGCTCCCCATTTTCGGTGTGCCACTCATCTCAAACACACATTATGTTGTTGTTGCTTTTATTTAACCGAATTTCAGTAACTGCTAATCTCCCATTTTGTCTATTTGCCCTGTCTCTCAGAATTCACTTTTATGTTTCAGATGAGGAATATTTTTTGATCATGATTGTATTATTTTTAGCTTGTCTAACTCTTTCTGTAAATACCAGTAAACATATTCTTGTTTTTCAAAAACAACTATTTCCCTCGGAATTACTTTGTATAGCCATAGGTTCTTGGTTCACAGTAGTCACAACAGCCCCTAAAATCACTCTGAAGATAAAAATTAAGTGATTTCTAATGAATTGAATTATTTGCTTTTTATTGAGGTGTAACTTACAAATAATGAATGCATGCATTTGGGTGGATAACTCAGTTATCTTTAATACATGTCTTCACTGATAACCATAGTCATTCAAAATGTAGAGCATTTCCTTGCTCCAGAAGATTCTCTTGGATCCTTTCCTGTTGACTGTGATTTCAGTCTTGTAAAGACAAACAGTATTGTGATTTCTAACACTTTTGGCTGGCTATATAAGTGCATTTACATATGCACTTTTGTGTCTAGTTTCTTTTGTGTCTATTCATAAAAATGGTTTTTTAGATTCCTCCATTTGTTGCATGCATTAGAAGTTTGGTGCTCTTATTTCTAATAATCCATTATGTAACTGTTCTGTTCTTAGTGTAGATACACTAATGTCACCTGAAGATTGACATCGCCATTGTTGCCATTTGGGCTGTTTTGAACAATGCCACTACAAACACAAGGATGTGTATTCTCATTTCTCCTGGATAAAGATACAGCATAATTCAAATTCTCAGCAAACATAGCCACCCACAGCCCTGTCATCCATGCTTATAAGCTTTGCAAACGGTAATTTTAATAAGTAAATAGCAGGTGTGATGTGGCAATAGCATGTGAAGGAAGAATTCCTTTTCCTCTAAAATATAAACAACATTATAAACCACCATGACATCAGTTTAAAAAATGCATTTCTATCCTCAAAAAAAGCATCAACAGAAACAACAAAGCAACTTTTAAATATGCTTTCTAAGTGGAAGATTTTAACTAGAGATTGTTCTTTGATGAGCTCATGCAGAAATAAAACAGATTATTATGTAAATATTTTTTCAGTATTTTTCAAATTAACTAAAATATAAATACTTAGATTTCCTAGTTATTTTCCAAATCTTAATGTTGTGTATGAATGTCAGCTATTGGAATGTGCACAGTAAGTGATGAACACAGTTAAGTATGCGATGCCATCACCATTTGTCCAGGAAAGGTATACCTCCTAGGTATGACAGCAAGTATCTTCAGGTTCTAGGTTTTTTCTGCACTACTGGGAGAGCTTTTGACCAAGACTATGGATTCTGGATGTTTTTCTTCTCTGTATCACCAGTCCCTTCTCTGTAGTGTGTCAGAATGTTATGTTAGCCACAGAGTCCACCAAAAACTCCATTCAAGGAAATGCAGGTTGGAAAATATTTTACAAAACAAAGATAAGGTAAAGCCTTTTTTTGACCTCTGAAGATCTCTACAGTCTTCTGATCCTCTGACCTCTGAAGAGCTCTGCACAGTCTTAGAGCAGGACTTGACTGACTGATTTATTTATTTGCTTCTTTTTTTATTTGTTTTTGGTTGGTTAGTGTAAAATTTTGAGGTACATTTTTTCTGCAGTTGAGTTGATAAATTTTCCCCAAAGTTCTCAATTACTGATAGTGTGTTGTGAATGGGGAAGTACTTAAGACATGTAGAGAACGCAGATAGGTTAATACTCTCCTCATCAAAGACAACAAAGAGGGTGCAGAACTCTAATTTACTAATTCCAGGCACAGATGATCTCATATTCCATTTTCCTGTGCCTTCTCTTGTTGCTTCCTGTTTCTGCTCCCGTAAACTACACTATGCATACCAACAACCCACCCACCCCAGGCCGTTAGTTCATTTTATTTTTTTCTATTGATTATACATATATCTATTTTTTTACATTGTTATATACCCTGAGGTTCTCTCACCACCATGTCACTTGTACACCATCATCATAATCTCTTGTGCTCATTGCCCTCCTGATTTTTCCCTTCCTCCCCCACCCTTGCTATAGTCTTCATTTCTGCTGTCAGCTTGTTAATTTTGACCTTTTTTTGTTCTTTTGTTTGTTTTCCCTATATCACTCATGTAAGTGAGACCATCTGGTATTTCTTTTTTTTTCTTCCTGGCTTCTTTCTGCAAGCATGATTTTTAGCTCCATCCATGTTGTCACAAATGTCATTAAGTTTGTCTTTTTGATTGCTGAATAATATTCCATTATTTAAATATACTACAATTTTTTGATCCATCTATCCTAAACAGTTCATATTATTATATTGCATTTTGAGGAGTTTTTCCTAGTGCTCTATTTGGGAACTATCTATGTATTTAAAGGAAGGAGGCTCATTTTACTCCAAACAGTCTTCATTATTATTTTGTGATCTTTACCTATTCTGTGTAGATTCTGTATTATTTTTCTCATCACTATCTAGACCTTATTTTACACTGTTTTTCAATAGCTTTTTTACTTTGCCAAACAAATTTCACTTGCTTTTTATATAATGAATTTTCTTTTTTTTTTCTGATGTGACATTGGTTTACAAAACTATATGATTCAGCAATAAAAAATAACATCTCTTCAGATGTGTATTACCACACCACAGCTACACTCCCAGGCCCTCCACCATAGTTCATTCAATTCCTTCCATAGTATATTTGCTTTAGAATTCTTTGTTAACTTGTAGTGCTATAAAAATATGTTCCTTAAAAACTATACATTTTCTGCCATTTTCAGTGTTTGTGCTTGAAGAGTACTAGGTGGTTGTCAGTTTGTCACTTTAAATTTCTTGTATTAATTCTTGTCTTATTTTTTCTTGAGAATGTTTTCCTTCATCTTGTAAAGCATACCATCTATAGAAAATTTAGAAAGTGTGGTCAAGCAATAAATTACAACTTTTTAAGAAAATGTATTTTTCATAAACAGCAAATATATTCAATTTGTAATAAGATTCTGTCAGCAAAGGAAAGAATATTTATGTCTTAAACATCAGTAAAACCATTATACATTAAAGCATAAATTTCTTAGTGATAACTTCATTGTTATTGCTGCTGAATACTAATAACTACAAAAGATCTGTATAGAATCTGTTTTAAAAGAGTTAATTTTGTGTTTGGTTACACATAATAGGAAATTAAGAGTTGTTCTGGTTCACATGAAAAAGAAACTAGAGGGAGATGTCCAAATCTGATAGTGTAGTCAGCTGATGTGCCTGACCACCTACCCAGCTATGTTTGTTATTCTGACTCTGTCTGCTGTTCCTATGTGACAGCCATCATCCTTTCTAGTACAAAATGCTAGCAATGTGAGGCTGTCATCCATTGTCCTATCATGAGCACATATGCATTGACCTTATTTGTACTGGTCAGGGAAGCCTTAGCTTTTCTTCATACACTCGATACAGTTATATCTCTTTAGCCATGCTTGTCACATGGTCACTCTTAACTGCAAAGGGGTGGGGAAAAGCAAGTTCCTTGGTATAAGACTTAGTCCCCTGGAACAAAACCAAGATATTGTTAAGGAAAATGATACTTGTAGCAGGCAGTCAAGCCCAAGTATTTGTCAGAGGTCCTGCCCTTGGGTGGCCCTTAGTGGTAATCTCTGAAGAACTGGATGTAACACATCTGCCCATGGACACCTAATGTCATCTGTTGCCATGCATATTTAAATATGTTCACATTGAAGAGTATACAAGCACAACAGAAAGCATTGCCTGAATAAGAATGGTACTTTCATTTCTTCATTTAGCCAGATGATGCTTCTCTCAACAGTACTACCCTGTCAGATGGGTCCCAAGATGAAGAAGGGAGTCATGCAGTTCCCAGGAGTGAGGGTTCCATGGTAAGTTATTGCATGCTAGGGCAAGTGCATGTTGGGATAAAATCATAAGGCCAAGTCAAGAAGAAACAATTTTGCAAAAGATAAGAAAATTTAAACTAAGATAGCAAGACAATAGGAAAAAGAGGGATGAATAGATCTCAGTAAACTAATACACTTCATCCAGGCACCAAAGGACATTCGTTATGTGATTCAAATAGGGCAGAATCTTAACTTTTGTCTTCTTGACTAAGTTCATACAGGTGACCACATCTTCTACCATCTTCACCTAGAAATCCTCCAGAAAAATTAAAAACCTCTCATACTGATATTAAAAAGGTACTCTGCTATTGCATGTATTTCCTGCTTAGTTCTCAAGGCTTGCCCAAATACAGACAAATTGACTCACTTGGAACTTGGGTAACCTTGAACCTTTGTTATAAATCCCCCATGCCCACCTCCAGTGGGAAACCTCACTTGTGGTATCTGTGTGGTGATCTGAAAAGGTTGATATGACAGACCAGAGGAAGCAAGAGATCTTAAGTATGGTAGTGGTTTTCCTTTGACCAGTGAACAGAAGGCAGCAGAGAACACAGCAGATGGAATAAACAAATTCTTGTGTTCCTTGGGGGCAGTGATTGCTCATCTGGAGTCCAGTTTGAGATACCGGGTAGTTGACACACCACCAGTTCAGGGAGAGAATGCTAGCAGCTCCATGTATTATGATCTTGCATTTGAATTTTTGGTTGTTTTAGTTTTCTTGCGCAGTGATCTTATAGATGTGTAGAGTAATGTGAATGACTTACAGTTAGTAATTTAATGATGGCAGTACAGGTAATGGCATTTACAGGCTAAGGGTTATCCAGTGTCTCACCTCTGACTTCCCACAAGAAAGTCCTGGAGTAATTTGCATTACAGAAAAAAAGGTGCTCCTTCTCTGTATAGACTTGTGAGAGGCCAGTTAAATTTATTTAGCTGATAAACCCACACTGAAATTTAAGAATTTGAAATTCAGTAGGTTTAAGCATCCAGACCATTGGTTTCAATCCCTAAATCAATGTTTCTCATTTTCAGGAATGTTCTCTCTCAGGTGAATTATTTCAAGGTTTGATAAAGCAATTCTTTGTCAGACAACTTAAGAAAACCACTGAAAATTCATCCACATCTTTTTAAGGGTTTTACTCTATGGTTTATTTTTATTTCTAAGTGTTAGGAAGTTTTGGAACCACCAAAAATCCAACTATCTATGAACTACATGGCCATAAAACGTTTTTCTTTTCATTCTCCCACCAAAGACAATAATTGACACCTATGTTTTATAATTGACCACATATTTATATGCTGTTTACACAATAACATATATATCATCTCCTTTGAAATGGGAAAAAAGGACCTAGAATTAAGACTCCTTTTGAAACTTGTACCAGAGATATAGTATCTTCTTAAGTATTTGGCTATTGCTAAATAAAGACAGAACAATTCAATTGTGAGGAGCAAGTAAAAGATCCTTTACAAAATGACAGATTTTTCACTCTCACTTGTCTTCACAGATACCTCCCACTTTGCAACTTTTTTTTTTTCTTTTGAGACTAGGTCTCGCTAATTTTGCCTGTGGAACCGCAGGCTCATGTTGCCCAAGGTACCCAAGAGTTAAGCAGTCCCCAGCCTCAGCTTCCCAAGTAGGTGGAATTACAGGCATATGCCACCACACCAGCTATATTTTTTTTGGAACTAGGTCTTGCTACATGCCCCCAGCAGGAGACTCAAACTGCGATCCCTGGCCCCAGCCATGATTTCCTAGGCTGCCACTTACTGGCATGTGCCACCATGACCGGCCAATTATATTCATGTTGCAATTTGTATTGGTAGAATTTGCGCGTCAATTTTTTGCTAGCACCATCTATCCTCAGAATGTTACTTTGCAGAGCCCTACAAAGGACAGATTCTCAGCTTCTGCTAATATTACAGGGAAATGCTATGTTTTGGCAGGGTTTTAGTGAAAACAGTAAGTTAAGAGAAAAAACTGAATGAAAAAATGCTTAATATTTTTAAGTAGTTATAACTATTTTGCAGTTAATGTATACTTGACACATTAACAGTAGCTTATATAGTTCTCACTGTGGGCAGAATATTATTCAGTGTAATTTATATAGAGTAAATTATTGAAAATGCACAATAACTCAAGAACCTTTTATCATGTTCACTGTATAGTTGAGGAGACTAAACTACAGAGAGTTCTAGTAACTTGCTCAAACTCACACATAAGGAGTTAAACCTGAGTGATAATCCAATCTAGTTCCAAAATTCATCATCAACCATCTAACGATATCATCAGTTAGAGTTAAGCCAAAATATACTACCAGCTATATCAAGAATAACATATACTACAGTTCATGTAATTACCAAACTGCACATGCTTTTAATATGGAGCATTTTAATTTCTACATCCTGGGAAAGGTACGAGCAACAAATACTTGAGAGCTAAGAAGATACTTATTTTGACAGTTCTCATGAGAAACCTGTGTGACTTGTACAGGTGTGAACTGAATGCTGAAGCAAAGGAAACAGATGCAGGTCCTTTATGGAAACAAATCATTGCTATTTGAGAAAAACACTCATGTTCTTGTGTTTTGCAGAACATAAATTAGTTAGAAATGTGGGGTTGGACTGTTAGATATGGCAAAATGTTTTGTGCTCATCTTCTATTGCTTCACAGTCCATACTGGAGACTATTCCAGATGTACCAGTTCATTCAAATGGATGCCCAACCCCTGGACAGTCTGGTCAGGATGCAGTGAGGGGTGAGTGATGTGACCTCCTAGTGAACATGAGCTGTGTCTTCTCACTTTTGTTCTGGTACTCAAATAGTTAGCATTAAAATTTTTAAAGGCAAAATGTGTTTTTTTTTCCCATTTAGAGCCTATCATTCCAGTCCTTACTCCTCCCCTCCGCCTCCAGACACCCCATTCTGTCACACAGACAATTAATTGAGCCAAATTGGAAGAACTTTTTCTTCCTTCTCTGCTGCTGTATCATTTAAAAACAACTTGGATAGCATATTTGACTTTGGACCCTTTTCACAAGTGATCTGGGTTAGCTTAGTCATTATCAGCATATCAGGAAATAGGCCACTTCCAAGAATCTCTAATTATGCTCAAGTCTATGCACCACCAAAGCAGTTTGTAACATACAAGGTGGCAGGGCTAGCTTTTAACCAGTGGAGAGGTTGGCATGCCTTATAGCTCAGTATTGAATCTCCAACATTTCTCTAGGAAATGGGCCCCTTCACAGTCCTCCAAATTTCCCCTAAATATGTGCAACCTTCTCCCATAGGGCTATGCACTTGCAGCATTAACATCAAAATTAAATTGGGGTGATGAAAATATTCTAAAGTTGTGGTGATGGTTGCATAACTTTGGATATATAAAACTCATTGATTGAAACTCTTTAAATGGGTAAATTATATAGCATGTGGATAGCATGTGGAGATATTTCAATAAAACTACTACCAAAAAAAAAAAAAAAGAAATCAAAGAGAACAGATTTGTTGAAGTTACTCCACATCATTCAGTTCCAGTCAAGCCAACAAAAGATATACTACATAGTGGGGTCTGGTGTTCTGGACATTCTAATCTATGTAATAAGCACTCTCAAAAGAATCTGCCCATAGTTCTTTAAGAAGGTAGAGCATTAACAATTACTCTTCCTCTGCCTGGAAAGCAGTCTCTAAGTAATGAATGAAAATCATAACTCTGCCTAAGCTATTTTCTATTTTCTCAGGTGTCTTCATTTGTTATAATTTGTTAATCTGTAGTTTTTAATTCTCTGCTTAAATTATAAGATGAATTGGATCTTTTATTATTTCTGTCTTTTTTTCTTTGTTCTATTTGTTGTCCTTTATTCATTTTCTTTAGAAGAGGGCAAAAGAGTACATGTCTCTGTTTTGTAATCAGTTCTTTTCACTGCACATGAACAATTTTATCAGACAATACAAGGTGGGAGGCCAAAATCTTTGTCTGAAATCAGAATTGGAATTATTCAACTGACCCAGCTTTTGTTTTTTGGTCAAGAAATCTTTTGTTTTATTTCAAACTGCCTGAGAAAAAACATTTATATGGGACATTATCCATTCAGCTCTTGCTTAAGGAACATCGTACAATGTCAGGTGACCAATGTCAGATCATAAGAAAGTGACTTAATTCACTTGAACAGACCTAGCAGTGAAATTCAAATTGAATTTGAACAAATTTTAGGGGCAAATATTCTACAGTTTGGGTGAAAATCGTAAAAGGACTGAAAATAGGCAGAAATTTGAGTGGTATCTTTTTTTCCCTCTGCATTAAACTTCTGCCACTTTAATGGCAGCACGATTAGGTCTGATTTTAACATTGTAGAAACAAATAGAAATGCCTCATGTATGAACTTCCCTCTAAAAGTTCTCAGTTCCTTTTATAAAACATAAAAAACTAGAATTAAAAATATCAACTTAATGAAAGATTATTTGCATAATCATTATAGAAATTTGTTCATGGGTGGTCTGATGACACCTAATTACTGTTTAGCTGAAATCCTCTGAATGAGTCTGATGCTTTCCCTTGGATATAAACTTTTGAACATGTTTATGAATTAGCTTATAAATATTTTTCCCTTATTTTACAGTAATGGTATGGATTAAATAGCACATGAGATATTCATTATCCTTTGTTTTTTAGGCAATGACTATTTGGAAAAGAACATTCCACCAGAAGCTGAAGAACTATCATTTGAAGTATCTTACTCAGAAATGGTTACAGAAGCTCCAAAAAGAAACAAATCTAGGAAGTCAGATTTTAAGAAAGAAGATTATGTTTTAACCGTAAGTAAAGACTTTCTTGATTATTCCAGTTACTTCCTGTGACTTCTCCATAAGACATGACAGAACTTAAAACAAATTTCTATATGTATGGAGGGGCCAGGTATCAGTGTCTCCTCTCTCCAGGATGCCATGTCTTGTGTAGTGCATAGCCTAGTTGCCCGTACTTGGCAGCCCTGGGTTATTGACGAGTGGTGAATACTTTTTTACAGATGAAATGGTATTTTCACCTAACTTTGTTGTTTTCATATACTTTATATTTTTAATTGACTAATAGGTTGATTCTGACTATTGTGTAATTATTTGTGCCACTAGAAACCACACGTTAGAAACAGTACTGCAGAAAGGCAGTAATAACAGTAGGAAGCAGATGCTTGTAGGACCACCACCAAAATATATCAAAAATCAGCCAAAGAATTTATCCTGTTATTATGGGTGGACAAATAGAGGCACAGAGTTCATTATCCTGGAAGCCTGCATGCATGTGCATGCATGTGCGTGTGCATGTATATGTGTGTGTGTGTGTGTGTGTGTGTGTGTGTGTGTGTGTGCTCGTGATCTAGAGCCCTGAAGGATCTGCGCTGGGTCAGGGCAGAAACTATGATGAGCAGGGGTCAAAGAGTTTCAGAGCTCAAGAAATGAGTCATATGAAAACTTGCGGTCTTTGCTCCAGGCAGCCTGGACCATTTCTAACAACCTCCCCATGGTAGAGGGAAGAAGGAAACAGATGAACAGCTGTGAATGTCTTCTACAGGCCTCATACTACACTAAATCTTCTATTTGTAATCATTCCATTTTTACATCCAGGAAAACAGACCCAAAGAAGTCAAGTGACATAGACAGATTCCCATAGCAAATAGGTGGCAGAAACAGGATTCAAATCTACTGATGGTAATTTCCAAAGTCCCCTGGGCCCCTGAGCTGTGGTTACCTCAGAGGGCACAGTGCCCTTGTGGAGCAAGAAAAGGAGTCCAGCAGCGCAGAAAATGAATCTTGAAAGTGAATCCTCTAAAACAGGATATCACCCCTGTCTCCTGAGGCTTGACTTAGCCAGCTATGCAGGCAGATCTCGTGAGGAACTTTGCATAGGCTTTTGCACATAATGAATACATTATTGTGACTTTTATATTATTTTTGATGTGTATTATTGTTCTGTAAGGCTTTGGCATCATAAAAAGAAAAATTAAGCACTTAATAGCACATGCTATGCCCCAAATCACCTCCTACATTTTGTTTTATTTTCACATACTTGAAGTTCCAAAGAATAATTATTGACTGAATGAATGAACAAGTAATTAAATGGTTTAAAATACTCAGAAACTTCTAAATTTAGGAAGTTTCTACAGAGAAATGTATGCTTAAAGCTTTGTAATTTAAATAAAGGGGATTCTTCTATATTAGTTCTTTTCATTATATTTTTCTAAAAGTAAAATATATTTGTGAATATGACGCAAGAACAATCTTAAAGGGTTTTCTTACATTTTGTACGATATTTCTGCATTATTGAGGGAAGTTGAGTTTTGTTTTCGAATATTTTGATGTATTTTGTTTTCTAGTTCAGAAATGGAGACGATAACAGTCTCGTCTTTAAAATACTAGTAGGACTATTAGCCAATGTCTAAGCATTTTTATTTCCTTTAAAAAAGGAATTCCTCTCAATTGGAATCATATCAATTGGACTTTTAAGGTATAGTACTGCTGTCTCAGCAATCATGTGCAATCAGTTTCCATTGGGAGATAACTTGATCTTTTAAGATAAGCAGAAGAGAATCAATGAGGCCTGATTGAAATATTTATGGACCAAAATTTAAAAAAGATATAGCAAAAGCTCTCCAGAGAGTACCTACATGACATTCCTTGTTTTTTTGTGTCATGTCCACCTGTGGTAGTTGCTTCCACAAGGTGCCTGGAGTGTGTTGTTATCAGTTGTGTCTTCCTGGCAGCAGTTTAAACAGCCAATGACAGTACATTTCAGACCACTGTTTCACTTCTATTTTAGTGTAGTAATTATCTGCATGTTTTCTAAAAATCATATTTATTATCTTCCCATGATGTAGCATGCTCCTTAGATATTTTCCAAATAGCTTGTTTTGCTGGACTGATTTAGAATCAGGTATATGAATGAAGGGAGAATCATTTTCCTTTGTCATAAAATATAAACAATCTCAATATGTGTTTTAGAAATTTATTGTTCAGAAAACCAGATTTGGTCTAACTGAAGCAGGAGATCTGTCTGCTGAAGATATGAAGAAAATTCGCCATCTCTCTCTGATTGAATTGACAGCTTTTTTTGATGCCTTTGGAATTCAACTGAAAAGAAGCAAAACAGAGAAAGTGAAAGGACGAGGTAATTGAGAAGACTGCTTTCTTCTGGTTTTAATACACTAACTTGCAATAAAATAGCATTTTTTCTGATTCTTTTTTTCTTTGTCTCTCAACATTTTACAATGAAGACAATGGGATTTTTGGAGTTCCACTTACTGTCCTTTTGGACAATGACAGAAAGAAAGATCCTGGAGTGAAAGTTCCCTTTGTATTGCAAAAAGTGAGTTGAATGGAAATAAACCGAGAACTAATAGAGCCGCATGCTTTTGTGTTTGTAATCCCACTAGTGAATTTTCTCTTCAGTTTTAAAATACTAAATCCTGATTAGAACTCAGGTCTTTGGTGAGTTTCAATTTTCTCTCATGCATCTGTAAATGTCCCACAGGTTATTTGGAACAGTTTCTGTTGCTGTGAATATTTGGTACCTATGTCTCTGACCATCAAGCTTCTGGTGATCATAGATGCTCTGTCACGTGACTTTCTTGAGTTAATTTTCCCCCAATGTTAAAAAAAAGTATTTGTGTGCACATGCGTATTTGTATGTGTATTTGACTATTCTCCTTGAGATAAAAGATGACCATCAATTATCAACAGTCCATTTGCCTATCACACCAATATATAACATGTTAGATAAGATATAGCATAGTTTGGGTGTTATTAAATATACATAGATTAGCCTGTAAATGAATTTTCCAACAACAAACATAATAAAATCAACTTGTTCTGATGATATGTCAAGTATGACTGGGAAGATAGGATACATTCAACAAAGAATTTTTGATAGAGATTTTCTTAACCATCATAGGTTGTCTCTCTGTGGCCATCATCACTGACTAACTGATTTGATTTTAAGTGAGTATGTTAAATTTAGACTGGGATAACTTATCTATGCATTTATTCAGCAATGATATCCGGTGACACAATTAAAATTCCAAGTCTTAAAATCTAGTTGAATTTTAAATTAAGATTTTAAATGGTATATGAAAACATTGACTGGGGAAACATATACTTACTTTTCTTGCAGTTACAATTCTGTGTTTCTTATCTTTATCCATTTTGCTACTGATGCCCTGAAGTAAGCTACTCCTCAAATCAGGTGATTGATTGGCTACCAGTGAGAGAGTGTCCAGGTGACGTCAGTGTGCACAGGACACCTGTATGGTACCTCACCTGTGCCATGTTACTATACTCTATCATGTCAAGGCAACGCTAAGCACCCTGAGGAGTTTAGTGTTAACATCTCCTCTTTACAGGTGAGGCAGCTGGGGCACAGTAGGATAAGAGCACTTAACCCAAACACACAGCCAGCAACAGGGAGGCAGGAAAATGAGCATAATGTATCTTCAAGGCCAACTCTATAGTGACTGTACAATTTTTTCCCCCTTGAATTAAAACCAGAATTGTTCCCTTCATCCTCTATGTAAAGGACAGAATCTGAAGAAAATGAAAAAAAAAAAAAAAACAAAACTAAGACTGAAATGATTTGAAACATGAATGTATAGTATCATGTAGGTTCAAAAATCTTGCACAGAATGTAGCAAATGTAGCAGCATGTTAAATTAAGTCTGATTTATATATAACTGTTCACTGCTAATACAAACACTGACCATTCCTCATTTAAGACCTCTGGAGAAATTACTCTTACACTCCTCTGAGAGAGTCTTATAGACACTTCTTTCTCCTAAGAAACTTATTTTCCTCCATACATAAAGAACTCTCTTAGTTTTGAGCGATGTCATTTCTTGAAGGGAAAATAGCAAAGACTTTTGAGCTTCCTTTTGCTGTGTGTCCTCAGGCAAGTCACTCATCCTTTCTATGCCTCAGTCTTCTCAGCTGTAAATAGAAATAATAATACTAGCCCCATGGGATTACTGTGCACATTAGAGGAGTTGATACCTGTGAGCACTGACAACAATATCTGATGCACATAAAGTCCACAATAAAGGCTAGTGTTTAGTATTACTCTTTAATGTAAAATCTTTTCTTAGTGGTCACGCTGCAGAAATAGATACAGTCCCTGGATCATTAAATGGTTAAATGGCAGCATGCTCTCGAGGTTGAGAGCATAAGTTTAAGATGGTCAGTGTTGTTAATTTTGAGGTTGACTCTAGGAAAGTAACATAAAGCACTCATCCTCCACTTCCTCATTTGCAAATTTATTTTCCTAATAATGACCTCCTAAGGTAATTTATGAACTTTTAGCAAGGAATTCAAGTTCTAGTTGTGTGTGTGTACCTCCTGGTAATTCCACTGTTGTGATCATTGTGTTTTCATGTTTGTCATGAAGATGTTTATATTTTGTGTATATCATTGTTTTCTAGTTTTTTGAAAAAGTTGAAGAATCAGGTCTAGAATCTGAAGGAATTTTTCGACTTTCAGGATGTACTGCCAAAGTGAAGGTATGGATGTTTTTCTTTTTTCTGTCTTCTAGAAAAAGATATAATCTCACTGGAACCAGTTCATAGAAGTGTCCGGTGCTGAGTCATTTGTTGATACTCATCAGTTGACCCCATCTAGTCATCCTTAATATTTGTGACTAAACATCATCCTAGGATCCTGAGTTCTGTGTGCTTTTCAATTAAAATGATAATGTTTTTTATTGATAAAAAAATCAATAGCAAAGCACATCAATTAACCATCTAAAACTGCTTCTTGTCTTTTGTTTGAAATATTCCATTTAACTGATTTTAAGTGAAACATTTTAATTTTGATTCGTCTCAGTGGAATTCCCTAAGTCCATATTAGATGAGCTTTTATTTCCATTTTCAGTTGCTTTAAACTTAGAAGCATTCTTTGGCTCCTCTGTAAATGAAAACCCTAACAAGAATTTGTAGGAATGACTGTAACCACTAGAATACCCACTCAGCAGTTATAAAACCCAATTCCATTTAAGGTAATGTTAGTTTCTACATGGTACACTACCTATGCATTGTAAATCCTTGTGCTTTGTTTTCATCCTCCTATATGAAGGCAAACTCTATAGTAAAAAAAAGAATCATTAGGGAAAAAAAAACTTGGGATAATTTTCCAATAAAAATACCTCACTTTTTCTACCTGTAGGCAGACATGGTAGAGTCTTTTTCCTGCCTTCCCTGGCTAGTGGACATGGAAGCTTGAGTAGTTTTAAATGATGAATCCTTCAGAAAAAGAAGAACTTAGGGTTAGGGGGGAAAATTAACTTGGTTGTATTTAAATTTATTAAAAGGAATTATGTAGAGATGGGAAAGCATCTCTTTTTAATTCACTTTTATTCATGTTTTGGGAAAATTGATTTATGTCAGAGATCTCAGAGTTCAAACATAAATAGACTTTGTCTTGTGAAACCTCCAGAAAAGAGGTGCTGGGCAGGAGTGAGAGTAGAAGAGGTTTGTTAAGGGGGATAGTGAGCAATTCTGAAAGATGAAGGGGATGAAGCAAGGCTGGGGAAGCTGAACTTCAGATGGAACGCAGGTCTGCCAGTTCTCCCATGAAGTTCCGGGCACCACAGGCCAACCCAACTGCATCCTGCCCAGTTTCTTCTAGGATTGATCAGAAGGTGCTAATAGCCCAGAGAGTCACTTTGCCTGGATTTTTGCAGGTGAACAACAAATTCTTTTTTTTTTTCAATTTTATTTTTAAAAATTATATATATATATATATATATATATATATTTCACATCATTGTTATCCCTGGGGGTCCACCACCACCTCCCCTCCCTGGCCACTCCAGCTTGTCCCCTCCCACAGTTGTGTACTTCATTTGGTTGTACATATATTAGTGAGAATATTTGATTTTTGTCTTTTTCCTTCTGACTTGTTTCTGCCAGTATGATTTCTTCTAGTTACATCCATCCATTGTGTGTATATACCACATCTTTTTCATCCAGTCATCTGGCTTGGGGCATTTGGGTTGTTTACAGGACCTTGCAACTATAAATAGTGCTGCAGTAAACATCTGAACACAGGTGTCCCTTTGTACCCACATTGAGGTCTCTTTTGGGTAGATTCCCAGAAGAGCTATTGCTGGGTCAAATGGTAGCTCCATTTTCATTAGTTTGAGGGTCCTCCACACTACTTTCCATAGTGGTTGGACCAGTTTACATTCCCACCAACAGTGTAAAAGTAGTCCTTTCTCTCCACATCCATGCTAGCACTTGTTGTCTGTTTTTTGGATGTGGGCCATTCTTATTGGTGTAAGATGGTATCTCATTGTTGTTTTGATTTGCATTTCCCTTACTGCTAATGATGTTGAACATTTTTTCATGTGCCTGATAGCCATTTGGACTTCCTCTTTGGAGAAGTGTCTTTTTAGATCTTCTCCCCATTTTTCAACTGGGTTCTTTGCTCTGTTTTTGTTTTGTGTGAGTTCTTTGTGTATCTTTGTTATCAGACCCTTATCACTTGTATGGAGGGCAAACATTTTTTCCCACTCGATTGGGATTCTTTTTGTTTTTTCTTTTATCTCTTTTTCTGCACAAAAGCTTTTTAGTTTGATGTAGTCCCAGCTGTTTATGTTTTCCTTCATTTTTTTTTTTTTTGCCATCTATGGATGTGGCCAAAAATGGTTTTCTGAATTGTAACTCATGAAGGGTTTTGCCCATGTTTTCCTCTATGTATTGAATGGTTTCGGGTCTTACGTCTAAGTCTTATATCCATTTTGAACTGGTTTTGTACACGGTGTAAGGAAGGTATCTTGGTTCATTTTTTTTGCATGTCTTGTTCCAGTTTTCCCAGCACCATTTATTGAAGAGGCTGTCCTTGTTCCAATGTAAGTTTTTCACTCCTTTGTCAAATATTAGTTGACTATATATGTGTGGCTTTAGTTCAGGGCGTTCAGTTCTGTTCCATTGGTCAGATTGTCTGTTTTTATACCAGTACCATGCTGTTTTAATTACTTGGCCTTGTAGTATAGTTTTAAGTCTGGAATAGTAATTCCTCCATTCTCTCTTTTTCTGGTGAGGAGATTTTTTGATATTCGAGGTCTTTTGTTATTCCATATGAATTTCTGTAATTTTTGTTCTATATCTTTGAAGAATGTTGTTGGAATCTTTATAGGGATTGCGTTGAATTTGTAGATTGCTTTTGGTAGGATGGCCATTTTGATGATGTTAATTCTTCCAATCCATGAGCAGGGAGTGTCTTTCCAATTCCTTATGTCTTCTTCTATTCCCTTTAGCAGAGTTTTGAAGTTTTCTTTATATAGATCTTTCACATGCCTTGTTAGGTTTACCCCTAGGTATTTTTTTTTTTTTGGTGTGATGCTAAATGTTTTTTTTTTAAATTTCTTCTTATTCTGTTTGACTTTTTGTGTATAGAAAAGCTTCTGTCTTCTGTGTGTTGATTTTGTAACCAGCTACTTTTCTGAACTGGCTTGTTATTTCAAGAAGTTTTTCTGTGGATTTTTTTGGCTTCTCTACATAAAGAATCATATCGTCTGCATATAATGATAGCTTCAGTTTTTCTTTCCCTATCTGTACTCCTTTTATGTCTTTCTCTTGTCTTACTGCCCTTGCTAGAACTTCCAGTACAATGTTGAAAAGTTGTGGAGACAGTGGGCATCCTTGCCTCATTCCAGATCTGTTGGAATGATTTTGGTTTTTCCCCATTTAAGATGATGTTTGCTGTAGGTTTGTTATAGATGGCTTTTATTATGTTGAGATATATTCCTTATCCCCACCTTTTCAAGAGCTTTTATCATAAATGCGTGTTGAACTTTATCAAATGCTTTCTCTGCATCTATTGATATGACCATATCATTTTTGGCTTTCTCTTTGTTGATGTGGTGGATTATATTAATTGATTTTCTAATGTTGAACCATCCCTGTGCCCCTGGGATAAATCCCACTCAGTCATGGTGAATAATACTTTTTATGCATTGTTGGATTTGGTTTGCCAAGATTTTATTTAAAATTTTTGCATCTGTGTTCATTAGGGAATTAGTCTATAGTTTTCTTTCTTTGTGCTATCTTTATTTGATTTTGGTATGACAGAGATGTTTGCTTCATAGAATGTGTTTGGCAGTTTTCCTTCTTTCTCAATTTTTTGGAAAAGTTTTAGTAGCGCTGGTGTTATTTCCTCTTTGAATGTCTGGTACAATTCATTTGTGAAACCATCTGTTTCTGGGCTTTTGTTTTTAGGTAGTGTTTTGATAACTGCTTTAATCTCACTGCTAGTGATTAGTTTGTTTAAGTTCTCTACTTCTTTGTTTAGTTTTGGGTGGTTATATCTTTCCAGGAATCTGTCCATCTCATCCAAGTTGTTGTATTTGTTTGCATAAAGGTGTTCATAGTAATCTCTGATTATCCTTTGGATTTCTCATGTATCTGTTGTAATTTCTCCTCTTTCATTTGTAATCCTGCTTATTTGAGTGTTCTCCTTTATTTTGTGAGGTTTGCAAGGGGTTTGTCAATTTTATTTATTTTTTCAAAGAACCAACTATTGGTTTTGTTGATTTTCTCAATAGTCTTTTTGCTATCTAGTTTATTTCTGCTTTTATTTTTATTAGTTCTTGTCTTCTGCTGGGTTTTGGGTTTTTTGTTGTTCTTTTTCTAGTTCATCAAGTTGGGAGATTAGGTCATTTCTTTAGTTGCTTTCTTGCTTTTTGATATGAGCCTGTATTGCTATGAACCTTCCTCTTAAAAATGCTATTGCTGAGTCCCAGACATTTTGGAATGTTGTGTCTTTTTTGTCATTCGTTTCAAAGAAGGTTTCAATTTCTTCCTTAATTTCCTCAGCTACCCAGTATTCATTTAGTAACATGTTCAGTCTCCATATGTTGGGCATTCTTCTTGTTTTCTTTTCATTGTTGATTTCTAGTTTGATGTCTTTATGATTGGAGAACAATGTTGGTACTATTTTAATTTTTGTATATATGTTAATATTTGCCTTTTGTCCTAATATGTGGTTGATTTTTGAGAATGTTCCATGTGCATTTGAGAAGAATGTGTATTCCTTTCCTTGGGGATGTAGTGTCCTGTAGATATGTATTAGGTCCATAAGGTCTAGTTCTTCATTTAGGGCTTTTGTGTCTTTGTTTAGTTTTTGTCTTGTTGATCTGTCCTTTGGTGAGAGTGGTGTTTTGAAATCACCTACCACATATGTATTTTCGCTGATGTCAGTTTTCAGTGCTGTTAGTAGTTGTTTGATGAATTTTGGTGCTCCCTCATTTAGTGAGTATATGTTAATAATTGATATGTCTTTGTTATGTATTGACCCTTTTACCAATATATAGTATCCTTCTTTATCCTTTGTCACCTTTTTAGCTCAAAGTCTACTTTATCTTCTATTAGTATAACTACTCCTGCTTTCTTCTGGGGGCCATTTGCTTGCAGAACTTTTTTCCAGCCTTTTACTTTTAGTCTGTGCTTATCTTTTGTGTTTAGGTGTGTTTCCTGCAGGCAGCAGAATGTTGAGTTTTGTTTTTTGATCCATTCTGCTACTCTGTGTCTTTTGATTGTTGAATTTAGACTGTTGCCATTTCTGGTGATGATTGATATTTGCTGTTCTGGTGTTGACTTTTGAAGGGTCCTTTGGAGGTTAGGGTTTCCTTTTTTTTTTTTTTTCTGTTACTGATATTTGAGATTCTGAAGTCTTTTTTTGGTTGTCATTTTGAGGTTCTGATTAACTTCCTTGTTTTGGTGTGCTTAATCTTCTGTTGGTTTTAATTTGAGGGCTTCTTACAAGATTTCTTGGAGTGGTGGTTTAGTGGTAGCGTATTTCTGGAGGCTTTGTTTATCTGGGAAGGTTTTTATTCTCCCTTCTTAGAGGAAAGAAAGCTTAGCAGGATAGAGTAGTCTTGACTGACATTTTTTATCTTGGAGTTTTTTTTAAGATATGACTCCATGCTCTCCTTGTTGGAGTGTCTCTTCAAAGAAGTCTGAGGTCAGCCTAATAGGTTTTCCTTTGTATGTTATCTGTTTCTTTTCTCTAGCCAATGGCATTATTTTTTCCTTATCCTGGACTCTTAGGAGTTTTACAATGATGTGTCTTGCTGTGGTTTTTCTTTCATTGATGTAGTTTGGTGTTCTTTTGGCTTCCTGGATATCTAATTTCATTTGTCTCTTCAGGATTGGGAAGTTTTCCTCCATTATTTCTTTAAATAGCCTTTCAGTACCCATATGTCTCTCTTCTCCTTCTGGGACACCCATAACTCTTATGCTTCCTTTCTTTAAGAAATCGGACAGATCTCTGAGTTTTTCTTCTATTTTCTTAAATTGTATCTCTCTCTGTCTTTCTTCTTCCTCTTGATTTTGGTGTCCTCCAGTGTACTTATTCATTCCTCAACTTTGCCCAGTCTGCTTTCGTAACTTTTCCCTGCGTTTTTGAGCTCTTCTGTTACTCCCTTTAGATCTTGGGTTTCTTTCTGAATATTGCTCAGGTATTCAAATTTATTCTTCAGTTCTTCAATTATGTTATCTTTGTTGCTGTTTTCTTTCTTAATTTTTTGCATTTCTTCTTCTAACTTAATCAGTTTCTCTGCCATGCTCACTTTTTTTCCTTTATGTTTTTCTAATTCTTCCCTTAGCTCTTTGTATGCTTGCAACATGCATAGGTTCAGCTCCTTGTCTGGGAGATGGCGCATTTCTTCAATATTATATTTGTTGGTTTCTAAAGTTTGTCTTTCCTTCAATGATGTATTGGTTTCTGTGGGACTTGCTGGGGTGTTTGCCTTTTCCTTCCTTCCTGTGCTTTGCTTTCCCACTTCTTCCACATATTGAGCGACTATGGCTCTATTATTGGCTGGCATGTTGATTGGAGTCTTCTGGTAGCTTGTAGTTGAGCCTCTTGGTCAACCTGTCAGTTCTGTGTTACCCTATGAGGGCTTCTGGTTAGTAGATGTTATAGGGCTTCTTCTGTGGTTCTTTATGGAGGAGAAGTATAGGTGTGTTTCATTGTTGTTCTTTTTGTTTTTAGTCCTGTTGGGTTATTTTGTCTGCGCCAGTTCAGGTCTCTCTGGGGGTCTCTAGACTGCTGGGCATGCCTCCACCCCCACCAGGGCTCTGGATTGCAGTCCCTGCTTTAGCTGCTGGTTCGGGTCCCTTTCTTTCCAGCAGCGGCCCAAGTTCTTTTTTTGAAGGGTGATCTCAGCAGCATACTGACTTGGCCAGTGGCAGGGGGAATCAGGCCATTTTGGAGACTTGTACTTCCCTGAGAGTGGAGTTTGCTAAATATAGTAGGTTCTTAAATAACATCACTTTTGGGCCATTTTATTGTACCATTGATGAGAAGGAAAAAAATTCCAGCCCATATTGAATGAAAGGAACTTATTTGATGACCTTATTAGCTCACCTGCTTTCATTAGACATAATTTTGCTTGAAGTCAATTTCTCTGGAAAACTGATACAGTCCCCATGACTCCTTAGGTTGTACACTTTCTTAAAGTGAGTCTGTGTTTTATCTCAGGTGTTTATTGTTATGGTGGTTATATATGCTGCTAGAAAAATGTGTCATGATTATGAGGGTGGAGACTGGCACTGATTTTAATTAAACCTTTGGTTATATCTGTGGAGTCAAAGAACCAAATGAACTTAGATAAATTTCCTAAAGAAAATTGGATTTTACCCTTATATTCCTCTCCATAACTGAGAAATTGTACGTGCACATATTCTTACAAGCTCCTGTGTGTGTGTATGTGTGTGTGTGTAGGAGCTTAAAGAATATGATAAAAATACTCAAAACGATAAGATATTAGACATTGCTTATGTGTGTGAAGTTTAACATCATAGCAGAAGTTACTTTTTCTCAATAACCATTGCCTGAAAAATGCCAAGCTAATAATTCCTTAAAGGCGACACCATTCCTATACCACATCTTAGGGAAAAGTCCCTTTCTCCTGTAATTGTTTTCTTGTAGTCTCAGCTTTTTTATTCCATTATTTGTTAGTTCAATAAATACAATCCAGATTTTTTTTTGGTTTGAGTTCCAGAAAGTCAATGTAAGGGAAATCTGGACCAATAGCCAGGCACAGGGAAATATCACAGAAACATATTTCAAAAAAATAAGAAGAGATAACTTGATATATTAAAGGGGTTCCTATTTCTTTATTCAAATTTTAAACTACCTTTTTTTTTTTTTTGCTTATTACATCTGTTAGATCCCTTCCCCCCAAGAATGTGCTTGGGGAACTTAAGTTTAAAAAAAATCCCATTATAATTGCCCTCAAGCTGTGCCAAGCAGATGACATTCACACTTATGTGCATTATGAACAGTCAATCCCCAGTGGGCCCTCAAGGCCTGGTCAGAGCCATGGGGAAGCAGCCCCCAAGGAAAGACTGATTGTTTTAGCCAAAGAAAGAGGGCACACACACAGTGGAGCCTACTTCTGGATGTGAGGCCTCAGATCGTTTGGAATCAATTAAATACTGTCATGTTTCCAGTGGTTTTCTTTTCCAAAAAATGACAGGAACTTGATCCAAACAATGGATGAATACATTTTATGGAAGAAGGCAGACTGTTTGGTGTGCAAGCTTTTCCTTTTTGACTAGCTTCATTCTGAGGCTGATCTAAATGTTTATAATTCTATTACCTGGTCTGCTAGTTTCCTGAACTTTTTTTTTTTAAACTGAAGACAGGTCATTTGCATTTTTCTAAAAGTAGTTCAACAAAGGAAATAGATCATACATTTACTCAGAGGTGCTTTAAGCACGTGACATGGCTTCAGATCCTTACCTAGTGTTCTCATTAACACTGGAGAGAAATTGTGAGTTCTTTAACTTCTAAAGGTTTCCTGTCTTCAGCAAGCAAACTCAAGTCCTGCTTTATGTGTTTTCGTGCTTAGAAAATACCATGAAATGCAAGGAAATAGCAGCTCTGCTCGGACCTTCTCCAGTATGTTCAGGTCAAAACAGGGGAGGACATTCACTTTCATTTTATACTGGCCATCCAGATAAGATGAAGATATCATTACCCAAATCCATACCACATACATGTATCTGTAGTAATAATACTAAAGGTCATAAGAGATTAAAGGAAGAAAGGCATGAGGAGCAATTACTTATTGGGTGGAAGGCTCTCATAAATTGCACATTATATGACTTGATTGAATCTTTGTGAGGCACTTTTAATATCATTACATGTGAGAAATTTGAAGTGCAGGCAGGATAATTAGTCAGTTATGCTATTGAGATAAGAACCTGTGGGATAAGACTCTTGATGTCAGTGCAATATTGCCCCTTAGGGAACAGGGCATCGCTGACAGGGCAGAGTGATGGTCATCCCAGTGTTACAGAAAGCTTCCTGTGGCAGAAGTACAGGGGAAATGAAATGAGTTATTCCTGCCCACCAAAAATAGTTTTCCTTTGCTACTATGGCAGTTGTAGCAGGTGATGGATAGCAAACCATTTGCCTCTCTGTCTTTCTTGTTCATGACACCTCCATATTCCCATCCTACCAGCTAGCAATCTGAGAGTCAACTTGGGCTGTTATTTCTCCCTCTGAATCTTATAGTCACCCTATCACTTTTGTTCCTGAGAATTTTCTGGCCTAGGTATTTCTGAAGAGAAGAAGATCCTATCGGTCCAATTTTTTATCCAGCTTAGGCCTCAATTATTCATTACCATGGAATAGTTCCATGGCCCATAAGTAGTTTCCTTGCCTCTAGTCTTCTCCTCAAACAGCACTGTGCTTCTCTCCTCCAAAATGCTTTTCCCTCTGTCAGGAAAAATAACTTTCAACTTGTAATTCTGTTCTTAGAAATGTTCCATGTTGCCTCATTGCCTCCAGAATGAAGTCTTCTTCCCTTCCGATGAGCTCTGTTCTGCTTTCCACTCTCATCTCTTTCTCCTCCTTGCCCATGGTGCTCCAGTAACATACTGATTTAACTGTAATTCCTGATGTTCTTGCCTTTGCACCACTGCTTGAGCAATTTCTTCTCTCCAGGACACTCTTTTTTCCCTTGCAAGTTCTCAAGGTGGGATCCTGCAGAGGTTGACATTCCCCTTTCATGGCTGTGTAGTATCCAATACTGAGTTTTCTTAGAATATTTCATATACTAAATTCACATTTTTGAGTTTTTGAGGTTATCCACACATGCTTTTTTGCCAAGGCCACATAAATGAAATTTTGTCTAAAGACAAAGAGTGGACCTCAGTCATCATCCCGAGCCCTGTTTGTGCTCTCTCTCTGAGGATTTTACAGGTATACTTCAGGACTCCATAAAATATATTTATCAGCAAAGAGTTGTTGAAGTAGCCACACTCTTCTTGTTAGATTGAGAACTTCTCAAGGACAAGAGAGAAAAGTTGTTTTGGCATCAGTGAAGGTAGGGTATCACTCTGAATCTGTGAATAATGTGTCTTCCTATGGTGCCCTGGTGTTTAGGTTCTAAGAGCCACAGGAACATTTATATTTGGGCCTGGTTAATCAGCTGAACCTTGGATGGAAAAGATAAACTGTGTAGATTAACTCCTGTGTGTACTCCATATTGGAAGAATCAGGCTTCTCATGAGAGTGAAGCAGAGGTTCTAAAGAAATGGGGTTTTCAGAGTCCTTTTTTTTAAACATCCTTTTAAAGGTAATTAGTGTTAGTTAAGGAAATGACTTTAGCTGCCTGGTTTAAATAGGCAGGCTCTGCTGTTGAAGGGAATAATGAAAAAGAATTTGACTTTGGAAAAAAATCGTAAAGAATGGACCAATAGTAATCAAATAAATTGATAATATAAAATGTATAATCCAAGTAAAAGATGTGGAGGATTAGTGGTTTTTTTTAAGTATTTATCCAGTGTTGTAAACCTTACGAAGGCCTTGGCACACATACAAATATGGGGAGCATATATGTCTGCCTTAGCAGAAATTTTTTCTCTCACTGCCGCAGGAAGGAGGAGTTGTCCATGTGTATGTTGTAAGGAGGCTAGAGTTTTATTATGGTGTAGTTCTCATTCTGTATGTAATCTGAGAGACCTGTGTTTAGTGCTGTAGCTCAGTTACATCAGTTCAGTTGATGACTGAAGGAAGGGTCATGAAAAAAAGGAAAATGGAGGCTTTGTTAAAATCTAGTAGTTTTGTCAATTATGTGGGAACAGATGTTTTCTGTCAAAGCCACTTACATGAAATTTTTTATTTATAAGAATTTCAATTATTTCAAGATGGATTTTCAAAACCTGATGAATATTTAAATTCTTTAATCTTGTTTAGAAATCCTGGACTTAGTTCATAACGTGTTTCAGTATACTTGCAAAAATAGTTGATGTGATGAGAGCCTTCAACGGGAAGAGGGAGTTCAAGTGGTAAAAACAAAACAGAACAAAAAAAAAACACAACTGATTAAATACTCAATATTGACTGTTTTTCCTTGATTTTCAGCAATACCGTGAAGAACTGGATACAAAGTTCAATGCTGATAAATTTAAATGGGACAAAATGTGCCATAGAGAAGCTGCAGTAATGTTGAAGGCATTTTTCAGAGAACTGCCCACTTCTCTCTTCCCTGTGGAATACATCCCTGCCTTCATCACCCTCATGGAAAGTAGGTGACCACCATGTGAATAGACTAAGAATTAAGATCAGTAAAGTGACAAAGAGCAGAAGGAATGACAAATGTCTATATCTGCAGTTTCTTGGCCACTTGGTAAAATATTGAATTTGGTGATAAAGAGTCCTCTCTTTGCATATATATGTATTTGTGGTTATAGGTAAGATTTGGAACATTTTATAGTCACTGTAAGGCAGAATGGTTTGCGGAGAACAGGTGCTTGAATTTAAATTCCTCTTCAACTGTTTGTTCATCGCACAGTTGCCCCTTCTGAGTTTCGTTGCTATACCTGAAATTGTAGATAATAATTACTTGTCAGGGTAGTTTAAATATCAAGTAGTATTTCTGAATACTACAGGCCACACAGTGGCCTGTAAGTGAAGAATTTGGATAAAAGCAGAGAAACTGGCAATTGTGTGTTGTACGTAGTAGTAAGGGAATAATTGGGGTTTCATTCTAAGGGTTAAATGTGGTAAAGGGAGAGAGAAAAGTCAGGTGGGCCTAGATAGCAATCACGAACCTCATTATGTACAAACCTGTTAAGGAAATGCTGGTTCTACATCAACAAGAAAAGAGTTGTGACTGAACTTAGTGGACTCACCCCAATGAAGAGGCGAACCATTACTCAGCTCTTGGTAATGGTGGCCATGTAGGAGTGAGAGCCCACTATGTAGGAGTGAGAGCCCACTATTAAAACTCTTTAATAGGAGAGACCTCCTATTAAATAGGAGTTCTAATAGGAAAACTCTTAATTGAAAAGTCCATCATCAATTCAAAGGGGAGACATATTGTATAAGTTCAACAAGTGAAATCCATAGTTTTCACTTTACATTATGGCTTCATCAAGATTATAAAATCCTTAAAGCCAAAGTGAAAGAAAATTAGAGTTAGAGCCTAAATTGTACAACAGAACTTGCCCTAAAAGTCAGTGGGCTCTAAGTTCTTATAAATTTTAAGAAAAACATATTCATAAAACTAATTCATACTCTGAGAATATGATAATCTTGTCTCAATTCTTTTCTGGGTTTCTCTTCACATGCCCTCTGCAAACCATTATCTCATTTCTTGGTAAGACGTGGCCTTGTTTTTTAACAGAAACTTGCAGATAAAAGTTAGATTCTTTCTCTTTTTTTTCTTTTATTTTCAATACTGTGCTTTTTTTTTTTCAGTTAAGGAATTTCCACTTGGTGCTTCTAAAGTGTTTTCTACTTATCTACTCATAAATTATCTTTTCATTCAATATATGTATTTTCCTTGCTATTACTGGTCACATAGTCATGTGTTGTTTCACCATGGGATACATTTTAAGAAATCTATCAGTAGATGCTTTTATCATTGTGTATATATCATAGACTCTAGTTTCACAAACCTAGGTGACAGCCTACTACATACCCAGGCCATATGGTAGAGCCTGTTGGAACCACCATCTGTGTTTGATCCATCATCAACCAATGTGTCATTAAGCTACATATGACTGTAATTGTGAAAGCTACTTCAAAAACCCATGTCTCTGGTTTGAAACCTCGGTCATCTCAGGGCAAGTCTCTATCAATTGTCCTTGAGAATGGGGCACTCCTATCTTACATAAGTTTAACTCTCTTGAACATTGTGAATATTGTAGTTTAAAGAATGCTTTCTACAATATTCTCACTAGAAGATTTGCTTTGGGTTTTTTATTTGCCTGGTTTTTTAAAAAATTATTTATGTATAAATTTCACATCATTGTAATCCCAGGGATTTACCCCTCCTCACCCTCTCCACCATTCCTCCCCTTTCCTCCATGCCCGTAGTTGTGTGCTTCAGTTTGGTGCTTAGTTTGTTTTGACTTTTCCTCATGGATTTTGTTTATTTTTTCCCTACAGCCCATGTATTAGCGAAACCATTTGGTTTCTGTCTTTCTCTTTTTGACTTGTTTCTGCTAACATGATTTCTTCTAAGTACATCCATGTTACCATAAAATCATCAAATTTGTCGTTTTTATTTTGTGAGTAATATTCCATAGTGCATATATGCCACATTTTTTTCATCCAATCATCTGTTGTGGGGCATTTAGGTTGCTTCCAAGTCCTTGCAATTATAAATAGTGCTGCAGTAATCATTTGCCTATTTTTAAGAGACAATTGCTTGATTGAATTCAAATTTTGGCAGTGGTCTTTTTGGAGTGGTTCAGTGCATTCTAAGTCCAGTTATTTGTCATTATTATTAGTCATTTTCTGGGCAGCTCCATATATATGTAGTTCATCTGTCAAGATGTTCGTGGACTTTATACCAGAATCAGATCCTGCCATCACTGAGCTCTCCTTTCAGGGTTTCTCCCATACTTCCCAGTAGTGGTAGTAGTCCTGAACCTTGAACCTCAGCTGGTCAAACTGGAAAGTCTAGGGTATTCTTTGGGAGTTTTAGCATCTCTCTGTTGCCTCTCCTAAGACTTAGTCAGAAAAATGAGACATTCTCCCTATGCCATTCCCTAACTCCAGGTGCACATCCTCTTCTAAATCTACGTGCTTTTATTCACTTCCCATTGGCTCAGGTAATTCATACTCATTCCTTAGCTTGTAGCTACCTTCAGGAGGGAACATCACTAGAAGTTGGTATGTCCTCCCCAGAAGCAGAGCTCCCTCTCTTTACTGTCTGAAAATGACATGGCTTTCTACACAGTTTGTGCACTTGGAAAATGGACTGTAGTGGTATTAACTTTGCCTTGAGCTGTGGTTTATGTACTGAACAATTCTTCATGCTCTTCTGATGTCATGGGATTTTTTTGACTCTGGGACTCTGGTTTTTTTGATACTACAGAATTACATAAGGAGTTAAACCTCTGATGCCAGACCCATTCTGAGAATTATATGTAAGAAAAACATAAAATTAAATTAGTTTTCTTAAATCATTGTTTTTTGTCTAACTTCAGCCAATACATTTCTCTGGAAAATATCTTGAAAGGGTTCACAGAGGATTACACATTTCTGTTTTTGTTTTTGTTCTTTAAGACTAGGTCTTCTTGTTTTTGCCTGTGGAACCACAGGCTCTCATTGCCCGGAGTACCATGGACTCAAGTGATCCCCAGCCTCAGCCTCCCAGGTAGCTGGGATTACAGGCCGTGTCTTCCTAGGCTGCCGATTACAGGCATGAGCCACCATGCCCAACGGATTACACATTTCTATGCATGACTTTGAAAGTGAAAAATATTTTATCTCCATGATTTATTTGATTCCCTGTAAGAAGCTTAGGTTTCTGGCTGCTGCCAGCAGGGATATTGGCCTTGTTGCCATCTAGCATACACACTTTAGTTATTATGAGATTTTCTGAAGGGGAGAATTGTGAATGAGTGTGTGTATATGTTTTAAGTTTTATTCTCTTTATACTAAAAACAGATTTGTAGGATTTAGAATCTAAAAACAGATTTGGGGGATTTAGAATCTTTTCCACTAGTGTAATTGCTCTCGATTTGCTCTTAAAACCTGGCCCCAAAATTTTCCATAAAATTTTAAGTTCATCAATCAACCTCCAATACTTTCATGAAAAGTTTAATAACTGTTTGTGAAAAAATGACCTCAGGAAATAGAAGACTTAACTAGGATCTGATAAATGAATTAACTACAAAATTATCAACCATAAAACAGTGTAAAGCCAAGTTTCCTAAGTAATATGAAAATGAGTTATTTTCTGATTTTGAATTTTAATCTTAAAGGGAACTGAACAATTTCTCTGAAATTGATGGACATATATAGCCCACATCTGCATATATACTCCTCCCCCTCTGGATTTTGGATTGCATTGGCGGGTTATAGACAAGTCTTAATACCCAGTTTATATATTAAAATAATGTCTGTCATCATGCTTTCCAAATGCTTTGTAATGAGATATGTTCCTGATGTGATTATTTAGGCAAACTCACATCAACGTGTCTTAGCTATTTTCAAAAGCATATTGGACTGTCTTTTCTGTTTATAAATTTGACATAAATTTCTAAAAATCACATGGGTATTGTTCTGTAACAATATGATATGATCCTATAAATACTCACCCACAACTGTTCCTTTATTGCATGGTTATATACGTTAGTCATCTCCTACTAACTTGGTTTCACACAACCTCCTGTAACCTATTAACTTGTTACAAGTGCGTTTCCACTACTGTATAGGTAGCTGACTACATTTCATCCATTGAATATAAATAGATTTTCCTTCAACTTGAAAATTACCCAGGAATTCTAAAACATAATTCTTCCCTCCAGAAACTCACCACTAAGAGGCCATTTTGAGGAGAATACAGAGAGACAAAACAAAGTCTGTATACTCTGGTATACTGTACATTTTCAGCACAGCTGGTTGTGGATTATCTTGTTATGGATGGAATCCCTAAAATTCTTTCCTTAAAATAGAAAAAGAGCTAACACTGAGACAAGTGTAAATGCCAACACTCTGGTGCCATCTTCTGTCACTGTCAACTATGGTCACCTTTCCTAAATGTCCTAGAATAAATGTGATTAATCATAATAGAGAAATACATATAAATGTTGCTGTGTATATCTACTAATGTAAGCCTCTGCACATATTTGACTCACTGTACAAAGAAGTTCACTGAAGTGATGGGCTATTCCCATTTTATAGATAACACTAACCTATATCTAGGTCTTTGTGAGTGGGGGAAAGTTCTGAAGGGTTCCATCATTCTTACGAGTTTTCCACATGAACTTTTCTCATGTCTATTCAGGACTTCTAGCCCTTCTCCATGAACCTCAGACCCACGTGTCCACAATTTGTAGTCTGGTCCTTAATACAACCCTAATGCATTACAAAATAGCTTTCTGTCCATTTTCATATCTAGTGATATGGGACAGGGAAGGAATCCACATCTTTCTCAGATTTTCCTTACCAGTCTGTCTGACTTACCACAACACTTTCACCCATATCTCCCATGATCAAATTCATAGCAACCATCTTTGCCTTCTGGACACAGCTATGAACCTATGAATGGTGGTTTATATCTCAGTGGCCCCCTTCTTTTCTTACTCTTTTGTTCTGCTCAGAGTTGAATTTTCTCCTTGTCCTTCTTTTATGATTAGTCTGTGGTGCTCCTCGGTCACTAAGAGGTACTCCAGCCTCTGCCCATATCATGTGCTCCTCTAAGTTTAGTACCTGTCCAAACTTGTCAGTCCATTCTACATAGAGCAAATCAGAGAACTTACTCCTATGTTATTCTTTTACCCTTCAAGTCTTCTGTTTATGGAATAAAAGTAAATCAAGGTTTTGACAGGGAAATGTTATATGAATCCGGAATCATTTTGAGGATCATGTTGGCCACTAGCCTCTATACTGGAATCCAGGAGTATGGAAGAAGACTTGATAGACTAAAACTCCTGTCCATTCAAACAGATATACCTTGTTAGGCATAAAACCTGAGTTGTTACCTTAGAAAGCTAATCAGGGGGCTGCCTGTGCTGCCACATAGTGGCAAGGAATGCTGTCAGAGTGTGTCATTGTCATTTAAAATGTGTTACAATTTCTCTGTTTTCTTGTTAGGAGGACCTCATATCAAAGTGCAATTTCAAGCCTTACACCTCATGGTTATGGCGTTGCCTGATGCCAACAGGGACACAGCCCAGGTATGTTGTTATCAACCTCATGGTCTCTTATCAGCTCTTATTTGTCGGAGGAAGTAGTTCATATGGAAAAATAAAAACTGAGTTGACAATTTAACTGAGCCAGCCCAATGTACTGCAAACCTATTGCATTTCCACAGTCCCATGGCTATTCTACCGAGGAAGACAGGAAAGAACATAAATCATAGAATCTACTTTGAACATTGCTGTTTCATTAATTTAGTTTATTAAGTTATATTGAGTACCTATTACATGCCAGGCATATAGGTTAGGGTTAGCTGTTGGAGGAGAAGCTAAGAAGAAAGACCTCTCTGGAGCAATGTCAGAAGTAAATGAGACCATTATGTAAATTGTAAAGGATGAAGCACTAGAATTGTTGGTCCTCAGCTGTTCTCTTCAGAGAGTAGCAAGAGATGTGATATATGTGCAGGAAAGAGACTGGGGAGGAAATTTGAAATAACTTATTTAAATGGAATTTTTGCAATGCTCATGTCTTGTGATTTATGAAAGTAGCTCAATTTAAAACACTCTAGAATCTCAGAATTTTAAAGATCACCTGATGGGTTCCTGTCATTTTATGGATTAGGAAAATTAGGACCAGAAAATTGACTTCCCACATTAACATATAATAGAACAGTCGATAGAATCATATTCATAGTTTTTCACCCTAAATAACCCCTTTTCCTTTACTTCAAGTAAATGTATATTCTATATTTTATTAAAAGTCAAAGTTTCTCTTGCTATTTTGATCAAATTCTCTACACAATAGGAAATGTATTAAAACACAAGCAGGGGTTGAATCTTTGAAATGAATTTGAGTTACAAACAAATTATAAAGGGCCCATAATTTTGAGTTCAGTAAACATAAAGCTGAAAACAGATCAAAACAGATCATTCTTTTGTGCTACTTCTTATAAACCATTTCAGCTTGGTGAGGACTTTTTCCTTCTACATAGTGAAAACATCTGCATAGGTGGGAATTTTACTGTGGTGTAGAAATATCTGATTCTTATGTAGTTTCTCAATAACTGAAAACATATTTGCTTGCTTTTTGACTTTATCTGAACATTGTTATTAAAAACAAAAAGAATGAATGTAATACAAGAAATCTGGGTTGAAATGCCATCATAAACATAAAGAGTTCATACATAATTTTTTTTGTCCATTCTAAATTGTGCTTAAAACTAATATGGAAACTGGGACCATATAGAAATCAAGATTTCTGACTCTTGAGACTTAATTAACTGACACTGGAATAAACAACTCCATCCATTTCTACCTTAGATTCCTCATCGATGAAATAATTTTGTAATTATACTTATATAGCAAGTTTGGAATGATGACAGAATAATTGGATGTTATGTTATGTTATATGTAAAGTACTAAGAATAATACCTGGCTCACAATGAGTCATCAAATAGATTATAGTATGTGCTGCTTAATTGTGTGCAGTTTTTTTTCTCATTACAAAAACTGTAGTAGAAATCAAAGTTGGAAAACCAAAGAGATTCACCTTTTAGGACTTAAGTTCTCTTGTGAATTTTAAAAGGTACTAATAAGCTTCTGTATTTTGGTGACTCATATTCACAAATTATTTTTTTAATGCTGAGAATAGCTGTATGTATAAATTCCTACTGAAGATACAAAACTGAAAAGCAATAGAAAAATGGCATGCCCAACGTAAACTTTAAAGATTTTGACTGAGTTTACATTTGGGCTGAGAAATGAGGTACTTGGTTTTTTGTTTTTGTTTTTTAAGAATTTTTCTTTCCTAAGGGTGAAGTGGAGTGGTTTTCAATAATGTTTTATACAAAGGTTGTTTTTTTAAGAGTTAGATTTCTTCCTTAACAACAGAACTGTGCTTCATGTTTCTTTGAGCTTAATGTTTTTTTCCCTAGGTCATATTTAATTTTGTCAAACATACATGATAAAGGAAAAGAAAATGCAAACTGTTGCTGAAATGCAATGCAGCTCCTTTTATGATACATAGAGTTGGATTAACCATTCACTTCTCCTACCTCTTTTAAGCAACTAAAGTAGAAATGTTTAAGCACTCCACACTCCTTACAGTTTTCCAGCAACACTGTGAAAGGGCAGAGGGATGGATGATAGCGATGTAGCAGTACCTTTTGAGATTTTACAATATTGCGATGATTCTGTTTCTTCTTAGGCTCTCATGACATTCTTCAATAAAGTAATTGCCAATGAGTCAAAAAACAGGATGAGTTTGTGGAACATTTCGACTGTAATGGCACCAAACCTTTTCTTCAGTAGAAACAAACATTCTGATTATGAAGAATTACTCTTAGCAAACACCGCAGCTCACATCATTCGCCTGATGTTGAAGTACCAAAAAATTTTGTGGAAGGTGAGTGACAGTGTGATAACTGCAGTGTTTTCTAAAGTTTTTCCAAGGAGAAAAGAGGACATAGTCTCAGAGTGCTTGTGGCAAGTTATAAGCTGTTTCTGAACAGTTTTCCCTTTTAAACAAGAGCCCTGGGGGTTGTTTTCTGTTTTATTTTGTTTTTTCTTAATCTTTACAAGTATAAATACCACAGTTCCTGGTTCCAGGACACTGAATGTCAGGAAGTTATCAGTTAGTTGCATAACTGAAGACATAATCTCCTAAAAAGATTGTTTCATTGTTCTCCTTTTCTTCTTCAGGTTCCATCTTTCTTAATCACTCAAGTCAGAAGAATGAATGAGGCAACACTGTTGTTAAAGAAGCAGCTTCCAAGTGTCAAAAAGCTATTAAGGAGGAAGACTTTAGATCGAGAGGTAATAACAATTATGAGGGCACAAATGTTGTCACTACCCAGGTTTTAGGGGCAATTCAATAGCTAGTATATTAGTAGAGAAAATTCTTTATAGTTAGATAATAATATCAAACCCTTGAGTGATTTTGTGTTAATTCATTATGTTCTGAAAAATTTTGCTTTAGCCTAGTTGCTTTCAGGGAAGTATATAACAAGTACTAAGTCTTAGAAGAATTATTTTTATTGCTTTTATTTAAATTTGAGGATGTTCATAAGTGTCAGCCAAAGCACTTGATCTGAGCAGGCTATGAAGATATGTGAAATTCATTTTGCCCTTAAATAAACTTACACCAAATGTGGGCGAGAAAAATATACAAGATCCATGAATATGCATTAAGCCTCAGAGCCATTTGCAGGCGATATGTGAGAATCATGCAGAGGGGAAGGAAGTATGTTCCAACCTGGGAAATTGTGGACAACATCGTGGAGAAAATGGATTTCGCCTACAACGTGAAGACTGCATAGCATTTTAAAAGCAGAAAGCAGGAAGAAATTCAGCCAGGAAAAGGAATGGTAAATGCCCAGACAGTGAACTGGGGAGTTGCTTATTATTTTATCACCATCATGGTACTTTTAACTATTTCAAGCTATTTCAGAATTTTATTTATTAAATTTACAATGTACAACCACCACTATATAATTCTAGAATAATTTTACTATACTAAAAAGAAAACCCCACACCAATCAGGCACTCCTTTTTACCCATCTACAGTCCCTAAAAAACAGCTATACATTTTGTCTCTGAGTTTGCCTCATTTGGAAATTTCAGGTAAATGGAATCAGACAAAATGTGGCTTTTTGTGTCTGATCTCTCACTTAGCACTTTACTTACATGGTTCATATTTATTGTGGCCTATCAATAGCTCATATATTTCTTCTTCAGTTGAGAATATCTTCATCATCTCAAAAGTTAGTAATAATAATAATAGCCTTTGGCTATCCATTAGTTCTAAGCAATAGCTTCTACTTTCTATCTCTATAGCATTCCCTATTCTGAACTTTTGATAAATTAAATATTATGGTAAATATGTGCTTTTGTATTTATCTTATTTTACTTAGCATTATATTTTCATTTTCTAAGTTGTAGTATCAGTGATTATTTTTCATGACTAAATAACATTGCACTTTATGGTTATACCACACTTTATGGTTTATCCACTCACTAATTGAATAATAATATAATTGAATTAATATAATTTATGGTTTATCCACTCACTAATTGAACAATAATATAATTGAATTAATATAATTTATGGTTTATCCACTCACTAATTGAATAATAATATGGTTTATCCACTCACTAATTGCACTTTATGGTTTATCCACTCACTAATTGAAATTTGTATTCCTTTACACATTTTTTTCTTTTATGAATGACACTGCTATAAACTTTCATGCACGTGTGTGTGTAAATATATGTGTTTTCAGTTCTCTTGGTGTGGGATCCCCAGTCTTCCTTATTTTCAGAGCTAATGTCTCAGAGCCCAGAGTTCCTGTCTGTTAGATAAGCACACAGGTGGGCAGGAGGCGTCTCATCTTGGGCAGATGTCCTGGTATGAGGAGTATGCTAAGAAACTGTGTAGAAGATATGGCAGATTAGCAAGATGAGCTAAAACACCCTACTTGTAAGGATTAACAGAAATTCAGGCAAGAATAAAGAACAGAGATAATAGGTTTCGGTTAGCAGTAACACTACAGCTCCCTAGACAGTTGCCCCTCGCCACTCGACCCCAGCTTGGGCCAGACAATGCTGCATTCCCAAGACTCCCCACACATGAGCATAACCTACTTGTTTTCCCACCTTCTTTGACTTTTACTTTCACTTGATTTTACTAAATATGAGATGGGGCTACACCTTGATTTGCCCTTCCAGAGGAAAACATATGGTGTAGTCCTTCTAGGTTTCTCTTGACTACGACCATTTGAACTTTGAGTAATCTCTTATCTTCCTCTGCAGTTTCAATGCTGCTGCCCCTAAAGTAACACTTGATATATGAATGGTCATGTTTTTTTTCAAATTCCCTCCATTTTGTTAGACATGGCTGCATTTCATCTTTTTATATAACTGTATACATTGCTCTCTTCTATGACTTATGTGTAAGGACTCAAATTTTTCCATATCATCACTAACATTTGTTAATTATCGGAATTATTTATTCTTGCTATTCTGATGAGAATGAAGTGATATCTCATTATGATTTTGATTTACATTTCCCTGATGACTAATGATGTCAAGAATCTTATTATGCATAGTGGCTATTTTATATCATCTTTGGAGACATGTCTATTCAAATCTTTGACAATTTTTGATTGAGTTATTTCTGTTTTTATCAAGTAGTGAGAGTTCTTCATATTTTTAGTATTCACATCCTTTATCAGATGTATAACTTGTATTTATTTTCCCATTCTATAGAGTGTCTTTTCAATTTCTTGATTGTTTCCTTTGATGCACAAAGGTTTTTAAATATGATCAAGTATAATGTATCTACATTATATCTACATAATACATTATAATGATCATGAATTTTTTGTCACATCTAAGAATTTTTTGTCAATTCCAAAATCATGAAGATTTAATCATATGTCTTTTCCTAATGCAAATTTATTTTTTTGCATGTGATTTTCCTTACACCATTTATTGAAGAAACTATTCTTTCCTCAATGGCAAGTAAGAAGGATCTTTGAAAAACTTGGCACTTCTGTTGAAATTAATTGACCATAGATGTATGAATTTTTTTCTAGACAATTTTGTTCCATTGATCTGCATTACTATACTTATGTCATAAAAATTGATTACTGTAGATTTGTTGTAAGTTTTGAAATTGAAAAGTGTGAGCTTTTTAACTCCCCCCCCCCAAATAACATTGGTTGTTTGGAATTACTGCATTTCTATATAAATTTTAGGATCAACTGCTTCATTTCTAAGAAAAACAAATCACCAAGAAAACTATTAGGAATTTTGAATAAGATGACAGTCAACATGTCAAATCAACCAATTTAGAAAGTATTGTCACTCTAATAATACTAACTTTTCCAGTTTATGAAAATGGGTTATCTTATCATTTATTTAGTCTTTGTATAATTTTTCAATGTTTGTAGTTTCCAGTGTACAAAGTTTACAATTCTGTGATAACATTTATTCCTGGGTAGTTGTTTTCTTCTTGAAACTATTATAACTGGAATTTTCTCAAGTTACATGGTTGTTAGTATATGAAAATACAGCTGAGCTTTGTATATCAACCTTGTATCCTGCAATTTTGCTGAACTTGTTTATTTTAAAAGTTTGGTTTTGCATGTGTATATTATTTTGGATTTTCTATGTTGAAAGTCATGTTATCTGTGACTAAAGAGTTTTCCTTCTTCCTTTCCAATCTTGATACCTTTAATTTATTTTTCTTTTTTAAGTGTGGTGTTATATGTGAGTTTTTCCATAAATCCCACTGGTCAGTTTAAGGAAATTCCTCCTGTTCTTAGATTGTTGGGTGTTTTTGTTGTAAAACTGGAATTTTGCCAACTGCTCTTTTTCTCTGTTGATGATCATTTAGATATCCCATTGAATATGGTATGCTACATGACTGGTTTTTACATTTTTGAACCAAGCCTACATTTTGGCATAATTCTTCTTGATTGAGATGTAGAATCATATCATATGTCATTTTTCACAAATGAACATATGTGAAGGTAAATTTATAGATGTGGAATTGTGTTAAAAACATACATTTTAAAAGGTGATCAATATTACCAAGTCTTCTATAGGGATTATATCAGTATGCACCTCTAACAGTAGCATTTACCAACACTAATCCTAAAAACTAAACATCTTTTATTTAGGTCACAAGCCCCAAGACTTCAAAGGTACAAAAATCACCCTCTTCAAGAAGAATGGTAAGAAAACAATCTCTTTGCTCCCCAATTATTAACTGCCTACATAGTATTTTCTGGCTATGTGTGTGTGTGTGTGTGTGTGTGTGTGTGTGTGTGTGTGTATGTGTATTGCACTTACATATAGTTTAAGTCATAATATATCCTTCATACTTAATGCTTTCCGTGTGGCACTTGAAAGAATGTTATAGGGAACCAACTAACTGATGTCTCAAATGTCTGTTGAGACATTCTGTACATAAGTGTGAATACTCTAGGGGTAACTGGGAAAGAGTGGGTATTATGATCACATAGTTTCAGAAGAGTGGAATTAATTTTAAAATGGCCTCTGAATATTTGAAAGGGGAGGGACTGACATGACCATCACAGTGTTTTAGGAGGAGTGTTTTGACTGACATAAACTAGGGGTACTCTGCTGCCACCCACATTCAACTATCTCATAACCATTGCCAGGAATGAGCTCCTGTTTCTTAATGGCATTAATGGAACAGTACTTTAAGAATTGACCCTATTTTTAAAAATTTCATTTTAGTTTTTTGGTGTTGCCTTAACAAAATACCATACACTGGGTGATTTAAAACTATAGAAATTTATCTTCTCAGTTTTGGATGCTGAAAATCTGAAACCAAGATGTTTGTTTAGTTGGTTCCTTTTGAGGGCTGTCAGAGAAGGATCTGTTCCTGATACCACTGCTAGACTTTGGTGATGTCAACAGCCATTGGTGTTCCCTAGCTTGCAGATAAGTTTCTCCAATCTCTGCCTCCAAGTTGATGACATTCACCCTACTTGTGTGCTTGTGTGTCTCATCTCTTGTAAGGATACTGATCATATTGGATTAAGAGCCCATCTTTCTCTAGTATGGTGAAATTTTAATGACATCCATGCCCTATTTCCAAATAAAATCATATTCTCAGGTCATAGAAGTTAGAACTTCAACACGTCTTTTTGGTGAACAAAATCCAGCTTACATTTTTCCTGAATTTATGTTCACATAAGCTTTCTACATCAACAATACCATCTTTTCAGATTGTGCAGATTTAAAATTATTACCCGAGAAGATAGAACCTAAAACAAATAGAAATTTACTCATCTCTAGATATACAATTTATTCTTAAAATACCCAAATTCAAAATTAATTTTCCAGTTCATCTTGACAAACAGAAGTTTATATAATTTAGACAGTACTGTTATTTGAATATTTCATTTAGGTGAGCACTCCTGAGTCCGCTGGTCAATCAGGACATCATGAAAACAGAGACACTCTACAGGTTTTTCACAGGTTATCAGCATACACTGACGGGATCAGATTTCAAGTACCCATCAGGAATGGTTTTGGGCCTGGCCTGCCATTACTGCTGACTAAAGAAAAGAGGTGTTTGAAAAGTCATATTTCTTAATTGATTCTCTGTTTTTTAGAAGGTTGATCTTTTCAAGCATTAAAATACAGAATGCTTAAAGTAGGCTTCTTTAAGGTATCATTCAAAGAAATGCACTTATAGAAAGATTAAGTTTTTGTTTTGCCTCTGTCATGATTTTAAGGCATTACTGTATAGCAGGATCTTAATCACCTTGTGTTGATTACAAAATACCAGGTTAAGTTGAGTTACTAGTGAAACTGTCTGAAAAAGAGGCAGTGCTTTATTTTGCTTAAAATCTGATCATATTGATATGTTTTCCTATTCAGAGTGCTACTGATTTTCATCAAGGTGCAATCATGACTAGTTTAATAGAATGTACTGAATTTTTCCTCACTGGCAGTCTGACGTGCCTGAAGGAGTCATCCGGGTCCATGCTCCACTTCTCTCAAAGGTGTCCATGGCCATCCAACTCAACAGTCAAACAAAAGCCAAGGACATACTGGCAAAATTTCAATATGAGAACAGGTGAGTACATTTGTATAGAGGTTTCTGTACAAGGAAGATGAACATCTATCAGATGAGTAACTTTTCAGGCACTTGTCATTTTACCATTTTGAAAAATTAAACCTGTTCCTCTGAATACTTTATCAGTAGATGAAGAGACAGAAGAAATTAAGTAAACCATAGAACAATCAGAAACACAAGTATATGTTTAAGAAATTTCCACACATGGGATTCTTAATAAGTGTTTCCTGTCTAGATGGTTTAATTGACTTGAATTTTGCTTTTTTTTCAATTAAAATTATAAAATTGAGCACATTAGTTGTGTTGATGTCTTGATAAAGATTCCAGGAATATTATTATTCCAGGTTCCATTGGAATTTAACATGGCTTTCTCAGATACTTAATGTAAGTTAAATAGACATTTTAGCTGTTGCTTTCTTAAAACATGCTACTAATCTTGAGATCAGAATGACATTTATAATTTTTTTCTTTATCTGTCATAAGTCACCTTAAAAGTGTATAAATCATAATAATTTTTATCTAGCCATGCTCCCTCAAGGATAAACATTTACTCTGGGGTTGTTAAAAATTGAGATGAACTAGTTTGGTCTACCCATTAGCAAAGAGGTACAATTTCTTAGTCTCCAGTAAAATTATAGAAGAGACTTACTTGTCACAGGATAAAGGAGTAGCCATGTTGAGCAGAAAAAACATACTTCAAAAGTTCTCATTTTACAAGATTACATTTATATAACATTTTAAAATGAAAAAAGTAGAAATGGAGGATACATTAGTAGTTATTCCAGAGTGGGCCGGTTGTAAAAGATAAATGGTTATAAAAGATAAATGCGTACCATAAGATGGGAAATGGGGATAAAATGGGTAGATTGTATCAATCTCAGAATTCTGTCACTTTATACTATAGTTTTGCAATATGGGCAGTGAATATCTCTGTAATCTCATATAGCTACAGTTATTTCAGCAAACTTCTTAGTTACAGGATACAAAAATCACAAAAAATCAAACTGAAATATGTAAAAATACTTAGTTATAGGATATAGAATAACATACCACCAAAGGATAAACAATCTGCAGAAAACAGCATGGAGGACATGGAAGAAATGCTATATGTATTAGACAAAGAATTCAGAATCTACTTGTAAAAAGCATTAAAAGAGACAAGGGAAGATGGGGGAAAAAGGGAAAGCAAGAGGTCAGAAACTTTCAATGAGCCAAGAGAAGATCTAGAAAAACATAATAAAGAATGCAGCAAAATGAGCAATATCACTGATAGAAGAATGAGATTGAAACTCTAAATAAGAAGCTGAACAAGATATAGTTTCAAGAGCTCAAAAATGCAGAGGAAAGCAGGTTAGAAGAAACAGAAGTATGAATCAGCACACTAGAGGATACAGTAGTAGAGAGGACAAAGAAAGAAAAAGAGAGAGAAAAACAAAGACAGAAGAAAATATCTGAGATCTGCCAGATACCCTAAAGAAAACAAATATGAGTAATTGGAATCCCAGAAGGAGAAGAGAAAGACATAAGACCCAAAAAGCTTTTCAATGAAATCATGGAGGAAAATTTCCCAAATCTGAAGAAAGAAATGAAAATAGACATGCAGGAAGTAAAAAGACACCAAACTACTCTAATGAAAGAAAAAAACACAGCAAGACACATCATAGTAAAACTTTCAAGAGGCAAAGAAAACGAAGAAATTATGAGACTAACAAGAGAGAGGAAACAGATAACCTACAATAGAAAACCCATTAGACTGACCTCAGATTTCTCAGAAGAAACACTCCAAGCAAGGAGAGATGGGGCCACGTCTTCAAAACACTCCAAGACAAAAAGTGCAACCAAGAATATTCTCCCTAGCAAAACTCTTCTTCCTTTATGAAGGAAAAATTAGAACCTTCTCAGAAAAACAAAGGTTCCAGAGAATTTCTACCACCAAACCCCCACTCCAAGAACTCCTGCAAGAAACCTTCTAAGACTGAAACCCACAAAAGAATAAAAGCTCATGGATTGGAAGAATTAACATCATCAAAATGGCCATCCTACCAAAAGCAATCAACAGATTCAATGCAATCCCTATAAAAATTCCAACAACATTCTTCAAAGAGATAGAACAAAAATTACAGAAATTCATATGGAATAAAAAAAGACCTCAATTATTGGAAAACCTCCTACCAGAAAAAGAGAGAATGTAGGAATTACTATTCCAGACTTAAAACTATAGTACAGAGCCATAGTAATTAAACAGCTTGGTGCTGATATAAAAACAGACAATCAGATCAATGAAACAGAATTGAGTGCCCTGAAATAAAACCACATATATATAGTCGAATAATCTTTGACAAAGAAGTGAAAAACTTACACTGGAACAATGATAGCCTCTTCAATAAATGGTGTTGGGAAAACTGGTTCAAAACATGCAAAACTGTGGACCAAGACAGCTCCCTTGCGCCATGTACAAAAATCAACTCAAAATGGATAAAAGACTTGGATGTAAGACCGGAAACCATAATGGAAAACATGGGCAAAACCATCCATGAGTTACAATCCAGAAATCATTTCTGGATACTTCTATAGCAGGTAAGAAAAATGAAGGAAAACATAAACAGCTGGGACTATATCAAACTAAGAAGTTTCTGTACAGCAAAAGAGATAAGAGAAAACAACAAGAAATCCAACCAAGTGGGAAAAAAACTTTTGCCCTTCATACAAGTGATAAGGGTCTGATAACAAAGATACACAAATAACTCACACAACTTAACAGAAACAAAGCAAAAAACCTAGTTAAAATATGGGGAGAATAATTAAAAAGACACTTATCCAAAGAGTAAATACAAATGGCCAACAGGTGTACATAAAAAACTGTTCAGCATCACTAGCAATCAGGGAAATGCAAATCAAAACCACAATGAGATACCACCTTCCACCAGTAAGAATGGCCCACATCCAAAAAATGGGCAAAAACAAGTGCTGGTGGGGATGTGGGAACATTCTTACACTGCTGGTGGGAATGTAAATCTTTCCAACCTCTATGGAAAGCTGTGTGGAGGGCCCTCAACTTAATGAAAATGGAACTACCATTTGACACAGCAATTGCTCTCTTGGGAATCTACCCAAAGGAGACCTCAATGTGAGTTCAAAGTTACACCTGTGCTCGTGTGTTTATTGCGCACTATATATAATTGCAAAGACTTGGAAGCAACCAAAATGTCCCAGAACAGATGATTGGATGAAAATATGTGGTTTGTATACACAATGGAATATTACCCATCTGTTAAAAATGACAAACTGGATGATTTTATGATAACATGGATGGACTTAGAAGAAATCATATTAGCAGAAACAATTCCAATCGAAAAATACAGAAACCAAATGGTTTCACTGTTATATGTGACATGAGAAAAATAAACAAAAATCCATGAAGAAAAGCCAAAAAAATTTAAAAACTAAATTAAAGTATACAATGGGGGAGGGGGCAGGACAGGGTGGGAATGGTCAGGGTGGAGGGGTGAACCCCAGAGATCACAAAATTTTGAAATCTATATATAGATAAATTAATTAAAAAGAGAGAGACAGGTTTAAAGGGGGGAAAACTATATGCAAATACTTATACCAGTTCTCTCTGTAAAAGTTAAAAACTGGAAAAAAAGAAAAAAATACAGATGTTCTTCAGTGGGTTAATAACATAAAAAACTGTGATCCATCCAGATTAGGGCATACTACACAGCAATACAAAATGCATAAATTTGGGTGAATCGCTAGGCATTTACACTGTATGTTACAAAAATTCTGTATGTTTCCAATTATATAATTCTCTTGAAATAAAAACTGTATAGAATTGTAGAATAAAGCATTGTTTGCCAGGGATAAAGTAGCATGGGGTAGGGATCCTACCCTGAGGAGGGGAGGGGAGGGATGGGGCAGAGAGAGGGAGTTCAATGTGGCTATATAAGGGAAATGAGAGATCTTATGGGGGTAGAAATGCCCTCTGTTTTGACCAAATCAATATCATCATTCTGATTATGATATTACCCTGAGTTTTGCAAGGTATTAGTAAAGGGAAAGCAGGTAAAGTTTACATAGGATCTGTCTTTATTACAACTACTTGAAAATTTAAAATGCAAAATTTATTTAAACAAAAAGGTACATATCCTTATTCATTTCAATAAAGAACTGAGTAGTTTTGAAGTAACCATGTTCAAACTAATATCTGAAGTGGAATAGAAATCAGCAATTGTTTTTCTCTAAATTCTACAAGTCTTGATTGGAAAAACTGAATCGGGCAGTTAATTTCTCTGATTTGCCTTTATTGCATGGCAGAGACAAGCACTGAAATCAGCATTGGACAGTTCGCAAGCAGTAGGCAAACTAGAAATATGACATGAACTGAGGAGAGATTCCCGTCAAATTTTTGGCAGATATGGAAATGAAATCTTGATTTCTTTTGAACTGAAAGTGATGTGATCAATGGCAGGACAATATTAAACATTCAGCTGGCCTTGACCACCCTTGATATGTCAGTAACATTTTCCTACCTAACATGGTGCCCACAGTTGTGTATAGAATGGACTTCATGATGCTGTAGAGTACCATGGTTCAAAATAGCTCCACATTCTGAGCTTTAGATGTTTCCCCATGTCCAGCAGGAAAGAAACTTCTTTTTATTATAACATCAGTCACAATAATGGTATGTGGGATTTATTTCACTTATGGCAGAATCGTTTGCTATCATGGCTCTTTAATCTACAGATTTACCTCAGATAATGAGGGAGGGTTAAAATTACATCACTTTCAAAAAATTATATTGCTTTCTCCCTTTTTTAGTCACAGTTCATTGGAATGCTTTAAAATTCAGAACCAAAGGTTATATGAGATTGGAGGAAATATAGGTAAGTATAGTTTAATTATTTTACTCCTAAAATCTGATTACTCTAAAATACATTATTATTATAAAAATATATATGTTATAAGTTTCTGAAATGTAATGTCTGATTTTTGAATATTTAAATGTGAGTATTCTCACTGATATGGAATAGCCAGCCATTGGGGTCTTTTAAACGTGACTCGAAGTTGGAAACTCTTAGTAACTGAGACACAGCACAGAAGAGAATATCAAAAGAACTTTGAGAATCATGACATCCTTTTTTGTTTAACTTGTCTATTTCACTCTCACCCCAAGTCATTCTTCCTATTTCGCTAAAGGGAATAAAAAAGGAAATTCCCTCTACTCCTTATCTCCTGTGATGGATGAAATACCAGCGCCTCTCTCATGTCCCCTCCTATTTTGCTCCAGCCACTCCCTCCTGAGTCATCAGCTTTTTCCCTTTCAATTGTGTAATTTCAATCTACATAGATAATTTTTGTAATTTATCTTTACAAAACACTATATTGACCCTCTTCAATCCTACTCCCATTTCTCTGTTCCACTTTACAGCAAAATGCCTTGAATCAGTCGCCTGCATTCCAATTTCCTCTTGTTCTCTCTTGAAGCCTCTCCAGTCAGGCTTTACCCTCAACACTTCACCAGAATTGCTCTCTTATCAAGGTCACCAGAGAACTCTTATGTGGTGAAATCCTGTCATTCATTCTGTCTTTATAGCTGCCTGAGTTGATCTTTCCCTTCTTTGAAAAATGCTTTCTTCACCTGGTTTCAAGGGGAACCTAAGCTTCTGGCTTTCCACCCACTTCTCTGGCTGCTCCTTCTAAGTCTCTCTCACTTGTTACTTTTCATCCACTTACCCTCTTTACATTAAAAAGCTATATGGGTCAGTCCTTGTAACGCCTCTTTGTCCACGTTTATTTTCATTGGGAAACTCTGTCTTCTTCATTGCTTTTATATACATGTGTTTGTTGATGCTGATGCCATGCAGACTGCCCTATGAACACCACCTTTTTATGTCTAGTCACTTAGTACATTTTACCTAGTGGCTTTGGTGTTGCTGTGACTTCTGTCCTTTGGATTGATCATTTCTCACTCATCTCTTTTAGGTCTTGCTACTAAATCAGTTTCTCAATGAGATCTTCCTGGATCGTACCTCCTTTCTGTAACTACTCTGCTTTGCTGTCTTCTTTTGTTCTTATCACAATTAGACTTTTTTTATATTATGCTCACTTATTTCCTAGTTGTCTTTTCTCACTTTACAATGTAAGCACCCAAGGGGACATGTAATTTTGACGATCTATAGCCCCACCTCCAGCATGACTCAATAAATATTTGCTGAATGAATGAATGAAACAGTTAAAATCTCAGTAATTTTGAGACTGATATACTTTTCAGACACAGCAGATACAGAGATTTTCATGTCTTTGCCCCACAGAATGATCTTTTTGTTATCATTTCTAGATATCCTGTTTATGGATACTACATCCATAGTAAAGAAATGAAATGACTACTTAAATTTTCACTAGTCCTGGTCAACTAAAACTATTAGAGAACATGTCTCCTTATGTAAATGATTGGTTTATACTCAAAGCAAATTCTTGCTGCGTTTTTTATAGTTGAGTGGTAAATCTAGGAGGCAATTTTCTTGTGGTTAGAATGTCCATTTTTTTCCCCACAGTGTCATATAGACTGTATTTAAATTCTTCATTGAAAAAAATGAAGGAAAGAGGGAGGGAAGAAAAAAGGTAGATCTAATGACTTCCCTAAGAAACTTTAATATGCTTCTACTTCATTTTGGCTGAGAGAACTCTTTGACCATATTTGAACTTATAAACATATACATGTATGCATAGAAGTGTGAACTCCTGAAAATGTTCTGATTTTCTCCATTAGGACAGCACTGCTTGGATCCAGATGCTTATATACTGGATGTATATCATGTAAATCCGCAAGCAGAGTGGGTGATTAAGCCCCAACCAAGTTTTTAAAATACCTGCCATCATGGCAGCTATCATGTATTATATGCTGAGAAGATCCTGCACTTGGTATTGGAAAGGAAGACTGTTTTCAACATGTTTGTTCCCTTCTACTGCTCTTGAGTTTCTCAGCCAAGTGGGGTCTCCTGTCATTGTCACCATGAACTACAGAAACTGAGCAGGTTGGCCATTGGAGCTGATGATTTTTCACGATGGTGCCTTGATGAGAGTGAAGGAAAGATTTGTTCCTTTCAGAAGAAAGACCAGTCTAGAATAAAGAACTGAAATAATTTCTAGTGCTTTGACTTCGCAGCGAAAAAAACTTGATTGAAACCTAGGGATAAAGAAACACTTCTTTATATAACAAATGCTACCAAACACACGAAGTGGAAGACTCTTTTTTACTTACTTATGTTATACATATATATTGACCTTTTTGAGCAAAAATGCCAGAAACCAATAAGTTCTGCTCTGAAAAATAATTCAGATATACTTTTGAAAGGGAATCAGTTTCTAAGAAGTTACAATACAATATTTATGCTCTGATTTGCTCCTGAATTGAAGGAAGAGGAACTTTTGTTTGAAGAGCACTGCTGTTACATATGTTGTACTCTATCAGTATTCTGGGGCAGATGGACATCATCATGAACTATTGCACATTGATATTGTAAAGTTTATTCTCTTATGAGCATAACAAGATTTAGTTTGACAGAGGCTGTTCTTATGCTTTCATGACCTCCTTTGTGGTCAAACAGCACAGAACCTCTATTTTCTCATGATTGTGGTGCTTATGAATAATTTTCCTTGTGCCAGGCACAGATTTCCTTTCCTGATGAAACATATCATTTTTTTATATTTCACAACTGTAGATAGTTACTTCTGAAGCATCAGTTTTAAAATACAGAACTGACTTTTTCAAGTGCTCTTTATCCAAGAATCCTGAAAAATACTGTTACGTACAGATGTATGTTTGCCTTTTTTCATCAATCAGAGACATAGCCAAGCTTTGCGGATTAGCTTCAGGCTATAAAATCAGATGCATATTTGGTTACCAGAACTAGCTCTCTATCAAGATTCTGCAGAGCCATTTGCAGACCTGCAATTGGCCATAATGTGCAGTTCACCAAGATTCTAATCCACAGCAAATCTAAAATGTGCTGAGGGACTGGACAGCACTACCTTTCACCTTGAGACTGCAGACACAGTCCTTCTAGGGTTTAGACAGAAGTGGAAAAAGACCTCCTTTATCCACTACTTGTACTTTGGATTAGAACCCACAGATAGCAATTTTGATGAATTTATATCAGTTCGAATGACTTACAATTCAAACACTAGACAAAGTAAATCACAAGTGCTAAAAACATTGTATCTACTTATCAAGTCGCAAAACATAATGTGATAATTTAAACCCATATATTTACAAAACCTTTTACATGTTGCATTATGCCTTTGATGTTTATAAAAACATAATTTACCGCCAACGTAGATAGATGATTGCATTTCTGGCCACTTTGTTATATTTTATAGAAAATGCAAATATTCATTTATGTAATTTGTTTGAGAATTTTTATTTCCTTTCCCTGAAAGCCCATTATAAGATAAGCATATGTTCTATAGGTTTATTTTTATTCTTTTCATGGTTTGTTTTTTTTTTTTTAATGCAAGGCTAATTGATGATACATGAGATTACATAATTTCAAAATGCTACAAAAAAGTTTTATTGTTTTTGAATCAAACAGCAGGGCTATTTTACTTTTTCTTTTGCTAAATTCTAAAACATTAAATGGCACTGCCTACACACATGGAAAAAGATCTTCAAAGATCATCTTTCATTTGTATGTTTATATAAAACAAAGATAGCTGTTTCGCATTGTAGTGCCTACCATTAGAATACATAAGTTCTATTGTTTTTTGCAGAAAACTCACCATGTGTATTCATGTTTTTTTTAATTTGGCAATTTCCATTTCCTTTTGACTGAAAACACTAGGATATATACATAAATTCTAAAGGTTTTAAGGTTTATTCCACTTGTTTTTGGTTTTTTAAAAAATGCTTACTAAATGGCAGGTAAAATCTGAATTCATTATTCAGTTTTGTATGGTTTTGATGTCAAAGTCTTAGCTGAATCAATAATTTTAATGACTTCAATACTTAAGGATGTGTGACAATTTTCAAATAAGTATCTAATATGGAATGCCATGTCATATTGATATCACTAGATGAAACTTTTATTCTTAACTGATTAGAGACGAACATCCAGTACACACACAGACTAATTCTTGTGTAACTGAGGAGGTCCTTTTAACTGATTTCAATTTTAAAGAATAAACAAAATACACAATTAGCATTTAAAAATTACTGTCAGCTAAATATTTTTTTGTCACCTAAATATTGAAGAACATCTTTGTTCTATTGAGTTGTCTTAAAATAATTACAGTAATCTGTCAAGTAAATATTATATTTGTGAAAAAAAGTAGAGTGAGATGCTGGACTATAAAATTTTATTCTTAATGGCTTCTCACCTTAGCTAATCCCAAGTGCTCATAATATACAGTTAGGAAAATAATATCCAGGAGTGTATTAGAGAAAGTTAACATTTTAAGAACACTTATCAGAATTACCCTTGAGTGGACCCACTTCCTCCATTCTGCAAAATGTTAAGCAGCTCACTCTGCCATAATGAATCTTGGAGTCAGTGATCTTTGAGCAAACTGGAATAGTAATTTCTCTGCAATGTATGTACAGTATAAACTACCTCACTTGCCTTCCTTGGCAAAAAATTCATGGACTTTAACAATTTTTGTTACAAACTGTCCCCAAGTCTTGTTATTTAAGTCACTTCAGTTAACTGTCAATGTATATTTAATCATATACATTTAATGATGTAAAATATTTTTAGCAAAAACTTTAAAACCAAAAATACTCTTAACTATAATCCATGGTGTACTCAGAGAGTTTATGTCTCTTATTCTTTGTGTTAATGGCTGTTTTAGATGTAGATTTTCAAGTGTAGGAATTAATATTCCTCTCTTTACTTAGACATTTTCAACTGCTTTCCTCATATTGCACTTGACTGAAAAGTAACATGAGATTAAAATGTTCCTTTTTATGATCAACCATATCTCAACTGTTGTTCACAAATGTATTACAGGCTAGAGAATACTTTATACATATTATGGAATTGAATCATTCCTATTTTACTCACGGGCATTTTAAACTTTTTCCATAAATATACCACTTTATTGAAAAACAAAGTAACACTGATAAAATGTTCTTGCAAGAATTTTCAGCAGTTTTATACACATACTTTAATTTTTTTTCTTGCAGATACTTTCCAAGTATTTAAAAAAGGAAACAACTATGTGATTTGATTGAGAGATCATATATCACTAGAAAGGCCAATGTTTGATGTTATGTCACCTTTCAAAAGTTAATATTCTTTTGTCTTATCAGCTTTCATTGTTAAGTAAAATATGTATGTTGCATTTTATCTATAAAAATAAAGAAACCTAAACATGTTGGGGTAAAAGTTCTTATTTCAGCTAGTCTAGGAGCACCATGAGGTCAATTAAAATGCACTAGCTTCCAAGTCCATTTTTGTTTTATCCAGTCTGTCACTTCCTAGACAGATAATGACCTTTGCAAAAGCCACATAGCACCATAATAATGGTTGGTGGGTATGTGTAGGTGACAAATGGACTCAGCATAAACTATGTCCTAGATTTGTTTCAATTGGTACTTTGTGCAGGTTTTTAATATGTGCTTAAAAAAAAAAAGATCTTTGCCATAGCTGCAGGAAAGATGTTTGACAAAATGCAAAGTTCATTTCTAATTTTATCAATTAATGCTGCAATCTCTTGTTTAGAGGATTGCCTTACCAGAGAGAATTAACATTTAGGGAATAGTTTCAATGTGATCCAGTTCTAAGGAGTAATCCACAATTATTCTAACTTGTTCCATAACCTCTAGCTGTACATCTATTGGAAACTTATAAAACCCTTTTGCAGAGATTTTAAAGCCTCGGGACCAGCTGTTTCATTGAGATTGAAGTCTTCCTCAGCAATTCAAATGGAAGGATGAGTTTGAGGAGTTATTTTGGTCTTTCTTGCCACTAGATCCAGAAACTTCTATCGATGGACTGCACTCCCTGTTAAATTGAGGATAAGGTTACAAAAATCTGTTTAAAAGTAGAGGGTACATCATAAGCTCTGCTATTCCTTTGTGGAAAGCTGGTTCCTGGGGGAATGTTAGACATTTTATAAAGGTCAGGTTTTCACAAAGAGAAAAGGTTATACCCACCCTTTATTTATAAGTCCTTCCACTCCAGACAGGTGCCCAGTCCACTTCACATAAAGATATACCAAATAGTACATGCAATCATTTCACTTTTCATTGGAAATGTGGTCTTATAACTTGTCCACCAGTCCTCATATATGTGTGTGTGGATATAGATTCAAGTTTCATAGGACCATGATATCCTGGATATTACAAGCATGTTTATGTAAAATAATTATAGATGGAAGTTTAGCATATCAGGATACAGCCTGATTTTTGCCCAATTAAGTAAAACTGTCCCCCTTTCAACAGTCCAAACTTAGTAAATATCAAAGTGAATTTTAAGTCTTCACATCTAAATTCATTCTACCCACATTAAAAAAAAGTCTTAGTGAAGACTTTGTCAAGTCAAAGCTCGGTGTCCCTCATTTTCTTTCTTAAAACCACTAGCTTATCTACCCACTACCCACATGGTAAGCCTTGGGGATGACCATACTTGAAAACATTATCACACATTAGTCATGATGGAACATAGGTAGACCTGGGTGCTCCTGGCTTTTCAATACCTTTTCAATAATTACATTCTGTCACTTTTCCTTGTCACTTACTCTGGAAACTCAGGACTGGCACTCCTGGGGCTGGCAAGTTCCACCTCTCCTGCCTTTTTTGCCTTCCTTGGGGCCAACAGAGTTTGGGGGTTCTTCCAGCACAGGTGGGAGCCCCAGTGAGGCAAGTGCTCTATAGTCTCAGTGCCTGAATGACATGCCTCTGATAGGAGCTAGGGAGAAAGAAAAGGGTACCATACTTGGTGTGGGAACCTGCACATACACATCATTAGCTTCAAACAGACACCATATGAATCAATGCCCTATTTGCCTTGACTAAAACTTGTTTTCAGCTGAGATTCCTGCCCAAGTTATGTCTGAAGAAAATACAGATATTGACAAGCTCAGATAAGATCCAAGCCCAGTAAATCAGGTTGTCTGGCCAAGATGATCAAGGAGGCAACACCAAACTCAGGGACTAAACATGAGCACCAGGGACACCATTATGGACTATTGTGATGTGCTGTTTGCTTATGATTATCTTTAAATCACTAAAAAAGACCAGCTTGAGATGAGGTTTCAGAGCAGTTTGTCGGTAGTAACACATTGCTGTTCTCTCAGATGACTGGCTTTCTGACAATATCAAGTGCACCTTAGAGATTCCTGTTTCTGCTCATTGCCTTGGCAGTGACAAGCAGCACCGGGAGCAGTGCTCACCTGTCCCTTGCAGTTCAAAGGGTAAACAGGGTCTTCACTTGCTTTACTCAAGATGAGACAGGACATTTGATTCTTCCACACCACATATATGGTTTCATTCCAATGGTTTATTCTCTTGTAGTGCCTGGCCTTTGGCACAGCAAGCAAATATGCCTCCCCACCCTGTCGGTGGATGTTGACTTTGGAAACATGATGGAGATGGCTATATTTTGTGGCAGCTTCTTCCCTGTCGCACTGCGCCATTCCTTCTGCTTCATGGTAGCAATGCTCACATTCCAAGTCACTAGCTAAGAAATTCAAGCATGTTTAGTTTCTTGCTACTGTTACTGTGTAGAGGTCATGTGCTGTCCTGGTGATACTACAATATTCTTACTGTGTCTGAGTCCAGTTGCAATCACTTCCTTTACATCAATTTGAAATTCTGGTAAGTGCACCCAGTGATGAAATACATCATCTATGCAAAATGTGGTCTGACAGTGAATTGAAAAGAATCAGGAACCCCAAGGATGTTGGGGGTTCCCACAGATGTGGCTCTTCTATCTTCCCAATAGGAGGCAGGCCAAATCAAAGTTGGTAATGGGGGAAGGGGGTTAGACAGCAAAGCACAGATTTATCTGAGTTTTGTCAAGTCACATGCATGCTCTTAAAAGAGTGTCATCTTATTTGTGATAATTCATTTTCAGTAGTTGCTCTACATACATTAGCAGTTTTTATCATTGCACAGCCATGGCCTTTGCTGTAGGTGCTTAGTTTCATGTCCTTGAAGGAAGATAGGGAACTAGCTTCTGTGTAGCCTCCCTACACTGCACAACAGGACAACAAAAACTTAGTCACACAAGGAAATAATTGATAAATTACACCAGGAAATGTAAGATTTCTGCTCAGCAAGTGTCATTAAAAAATTGACAAAGTAAGCCATATTGAAAATAGTGTGTCTGCATGTACTCATATAAACATGAGACTATTTACAATAACCAAAATATGGAAACAAGGAGACAAATGGAACAGAAAACTGTGGTTTATGTACACAATGGAATATTGTTCAGAAGAGAGAAAGAGAAGCAAATACATACCCTGGGTATGTAAAGAAAAACTTCATAGTAAAAACACTCATTTTCAAATGAGCAAAGATTCACAAAAGTATTATGATGGTCAGTTTACAGGAAAAGGCACTCAACTTCAGTCATCAGAGAAATGTTAATGAAACCACAATATGACAGATTTACATAACCACCCTAAATAGTGAAGATTGAGTTGTAATGTCAACTATTAGCATAGACATGAAGTAACTGTCATTTTCATATACTGCTAGGCTGAGGAACCAGGAGGTGTAAAATGGAAAAGCAACTTTGGAAAAACAGAACAGAATGAAGTGAAACATTGATCTACTCATTGTGCAGGTATTAACTCAAGAAACAAAAAAAATTCACACAAGTGCTTGTACAAAAATGTCAGTAATTTTATTCATAATGGATAAGGATGGAGTAGACATAAAATGCAGTTAATCCAGCCAATGGAGTTAAAGAAAATGCATGTAACAAAATGGACTTCAAAAACAATTTCAGGAAGTCAAATGCAGAAGAGTACATTATACTATTCTTACCTGGCATTCAACACAGGTAAAACTAATTTAGTTTTATAGTTATAGCATCAAAAAAGTGATTTACTCTTATAGAAGCAATTAATGAGGAATGTCTACAAGGCCTGCCATAAGCTTGTGGGCCTAATCGACTTTACCCCTTTTTCATTGCTTAGACCATTTGGCCCTGGTTATCAACAGGGCCCATATTTCATCTAGGTAGCATAGATTGTTATGTCCCCATACCACTCACCCTTATAGGCTTCAATCCAAAAGAATGGGTCCTTTGCCCTCTGGGGAAAAATTTCAACAGAGAGCACTGAACATAGTTGGACCAGACCAGGCTGTGAGAGAACCAGTGCTGGAGAGGACAATATAGCCTGGCTCTATAAGGCAGTGAGGAGGAGATAATTTGAGATGAGGTCCCTGGGGCTGGGCAGAGTCAAGTATCTTAGCATGCTAAGGGCTGGGCTATTACCTGGCTAAACAGACCAGACGGGTCACATCGACTGTCAGCTCCCTACAGGAAACTGAGGTGATTACTAGTCAGAATGTAATGTTTTCTGTCTGTCTAGCTTGGTACCTGATGGTCAGTGTGGTGGATCAAATTGTTTGAACAGTGGTCATCTGTGCATGACTTAGTCCACCTGTTCAAAAAGGAATTGAGGCAACTCTTAAACCCTACTGTCAATCTTTTCCCCCCAGGCTGTCAGGCTATCACCAACGGTTCCATCACCATAGTGCAGTGGCTTGTAAATGAGGCTGTAATCCTATGAGTGCACTACTATACACATTCTATAAGGCCTCATTACCTTCTTAGAACCTTCCCAAGCCTTTTTGATGCACTACACTAAGCATAGCCCTGGATTTTGTAGTGTTTAAAGGTATACCTTTTGATTCTAGCAACTTTAACATGTTTTCTCCATTTTTACTCCAGCATCCAGTTCAAGTGCTAAATTAGCACTTTATGTTTGTTGATAAATGAACATTCAATATTTAGTTATGAATCACCCTTTAATACCACTAATCATGTTAGTGACAGTTGTAGAAAGTCTAAATGGAAAATGGATGTTATTATAGAAGACTGACTTGTTGGACCCTGTCTTTTATGTCAAAGAAGCATCTCTGTTTTCAGGAGCTTTGATGCAAAATGAAGTTACATACAGCTCTTCAGTGATTATTGTTTTGGAACTACTCAAGAGAATTGCTCAATAATACAAGGATCTAGGTTTCTGTAACTGAGTACCACTTCTTTGAATGCTCTACTCCTTTCGTTCTGTAATACAAGTCTCTGCTAGCAACTTTTTTTCATGAAGGACATATTTCCCCTTCAGGAGCATTTGACAACCAACCTGCATTGTAATATCAAGGTATAATGAGACTGTCAAGTAAAATGGAAGCTGCAAGGATATAGGAAGAAAGATGAAACACACAGAAGCACACACACAAAAAGATTAAGTGAAAAATATAACACACAAGGAAATTAAAAAGGGAGTGAATTGTAATTGACCAGGCTTTCCTGGAATTGATTAATGGGATTAGCCAGTATTTTAAAAATATTTTCATAACAAGTTCCAAAGATAAAATTAGCCTGTAATTGTCTTACAACTTCCTAACCTTGTTTTGAAGCCCAGGTTATCACAGATGTGTTGAATAGTTAAAGCAGCTTTCTTACTTTTATCTTCTTTGAAATAGTGTGTTAGGGTTGTAGGGGAGGTTACAAAGGAGGGATTATAAAAGTCACAAAGAAACTTTTGGGAATGAGGTATATGCCCATTACCCTGAATGGAGTGATATGTAGGAATATATGTGTTAAAATTTATAAACTATATGCTCTAAATATATGACATTTACTTATGTCAATTATGCCTCAATAAAGCTGTGAACTTAAGCCTAGGATCTTTGTTTGACCTCCAAAATAAGGAGGCAGTACCTTGAATTCCCATACTGAGTCCTGGGAAAGAACCATGTTCTCTACCCACTGCCAGTGTCTGAGAAAAGAACAAGAGTAAATACCCATAGGAACAATCAAGAATATCTCTTCATGTGAAATGATAGGTACCACAGGAACAATTTCTAGAGAATTGATAGGGATCTTTATATGCTCCCTCAGCGTACTTTAGACAGTCCAAAACACCTCTAGCTAACGACTGCAATGTTGGTTTGAAAGGAAGGCACACTGCCTTCACCATGTTTGTTCACCAAGTATTGTTGCAGTTGTTGGGAGCCAGGTTAACAGTGGAATAGTGACAATGGAAATCATTTTTTGAGGCTAACAGATTCCTCAGATACACACCAGTTGGGACATGTGAAAAAAAGGAAGAGGCTTTGCTATTCAGTCTTCCTGAGGTTCCAAAGGAATGTGTCATCTTGGCCAATGTTCCCTTAAATGGATCAGAAGTCATGATATATATCATTTAAAAAGGGATTATCATGGGGACCTTAAATATGAAACTTGAAGTGGAAGAGAGGAAAAAAAATCTTATCTGTTCTGCAACTATTGGATATATTAAAGGATATAAAGTTTATATTACATTTGATAGCTAGTGAGGAGCTTTTGATTACTGGTTCCAATGCAATTCAGGTATTTTCCTACTAGGGTAATGTCGCTTTACAGATGTCTCACAACCATCAGGAAATAGTTGCCATAACAAAAGTGTACAAAGTACAATCTTTCCAGAATGACTGAATGTTCAAGGTGGTTGCTATCATAAACAGGAGCCAGTTGGTCAAGAAAGTAGTTGAACCTAATCTCCCTGAACACACTTCAGTCCCTGAGGAAGGTAAACTTCTTTAAAATTTTTCCCTGACCAAAAAGGATCAGTATATTTCCTTTAAAAAAGCTCAAAACTAGTTAAAAAGGAAAAGCAATCTTATTGGAAAAGCGGTCCCATCTCATGTTCTCCTATATCTCATCTTATGTAAAAGCACTAAACATAGCTCCTGGTCTTCCATTTGCTAAAGACTGCCAAGACACCACTGGATGTGGTCTCCAGTTTACGTTCTGGAAAGCAACAGGGAAACTTGCTGCTCACTTGGATCAAAAGAAAGCCCCGCAGTTGCCCTCACCTTCCTGGCAGGACTTGGGGGTTGGGGTGCTCAGTCAGGCCACACACACCTGTGTGAACTGTACCTTATAAATTGGATCCTTCATGGACTCTCCACAGAGGAGACATGCTCACTAACTCCTCTGATGGGAAAAACATTCTGTTTATCTCTAGTGAAAAATACCTACTCAAGATAAAACATATCAGCAGAAGTCATCTGGAAGCAAAGTGGCCAAACAACATTCTCAGAAGACTCCACTTTATGCTAAGTACCACACAATAAGAGTGCCGTACCCCCAAATGCAGAAACATGGTCTTATGAGGAGATGACATGTTATGTGCCTGAAAGGGTTTCTGAAAAAAACCACCAATAAGTTGACTAACTCTTCATTCTGCCCAGAGATATAAACTCTTAACTATGAGAATTCTCAGTGCCAACTGCTTCATGATCATAACAAGCCTCAAATAAACTAAGGACAATTACCAGAAGTCAGAAAATTCACCTGCAGAGAATGAAAGTATCAGGTTAAATCCTGGGCCTGACCTCCTGACCTCATTGAACAAGTCCTCCCTTTGCTCCCCCCCACCACCAGATTTACACACTGTGAACAAAGCAATGCAAGTTGTTAAATGAGACAGCTCTGTAATTTGGGTACTATTTGCAAAGCTCTTCAAAAGACATGAAATGGATGAAGTTTCTGCAGTGATTCAGGTAACAGAACAACTGTTCTGTTAAAATACGTGACTGAAGTTGAGGACGGTGCTAAAATTAGACCACCATTCTGAAAACTTGACAAGAAGTAAGGACTTCTGTGTATGTTCAGATGGTATGTCTTCTCAGGTATCTTGATGCCTTCTTAGTTGAAAAGTATACCTGTTGGCCCAGGTAGTCTTCTTTTGGCTAAAATTTCCCCTGAAAATTGTAGGAATGATATTAAAATCTATTCCTCTAAAATTGACTAAAAGTAAATGCATATTCAAAGAAATAGGTCTATATCCAGACATACTTCATTATACTCATTATACCGTGATTCACTTCCTTACACTTTGCAAATAAATCATTCTCTCTTTACAAAGTAAGGTTTGTGGTAACCATCCAAAACTATTGGTGCCATTTTTCCAATAGCATGTACTCACCTCATGTCTCTGTGTCACAGTTTAGTAATTCTCACAATATTTCAATCATCTTCACTACTATGATGGTGATGTGTCATCAATGATTCTTGATGTTACCACTGTAATTGTTTTCAGGCATCATGAAGCACACCCATAGAAGATGGCGAGCTTCCTTTAAATGTATGTGCTCCGAGACCTCTATCCAGTCAGTCCCCCATCACTTTCCCTCTTCTCAGACTTCTTTATTGCTTGAATAACAACAATATAAAAATTAGGTCAACTAGTAACCTTAAAATGAGCTCAAACTAGTCAAGCAAAAGAAGAGGAAGAGTTACAAGTCTACTTTAAATTACAAGTTAGAAAGAATTAAAGTTAGTGAGGAAAGTAAGGTCAATAAAGTGGTAGGAGCCAGGCACGGTGACTCATGCCTGTAAGCTTCAGCCTATGAAGTGGCTGGGGCTAGGGATCGTGGTTTGAGTCCCACTCGGGGCAACACAGCAAGTCCTAGTCCCCAAAAATAGCTGGGCATGGTGGCATGCACCTGTAATTCCAGCTACCTGGGACTCTGAGGCTGGGGATTGCTTGAGTCTGTGGTACCCCGGGCAACGGGAGCCTGCAGTTCCACAGGCAAAAATAGTAAGACCCAATCTCAAAATAAATAAGTGAATGAATGAATGAATGAATGAATGAATGAATGAGTGAATGAATTAAATAGTAGACCTAAAGCTAGATCTCCTTCCTAAATATGGCCAAAATGAGAATGCAAAGAAGAGGTACTTGGAGGAAACTGTAAGGACTAATCCAGTAAGTATGCAAACGATAAAAAACCAATAGTCTGATCACTGATAAGAAGAAAATTTGCTTGCTTTGGATGGAAATTTATGGAGCCAGTGAAACAAAACCCTCATCTGAGCAAGTGCCTAACTCTCTTCAGTTCTATGAAGGCTGAGAGAAGTGATAAAGCTGCGACAAAAGGTTTGATGGTAGTGGAGGTTGACTCATGAGATATAAGAAACTATGTCCATAACATGAGAGTGTAAGGCAAGCAACAAGAACTGATGCAGAAGTTGAACTAAGCCATCCAGATCATCTAGGAGATTGTATAACAGTCTCCTCTTGGAAAATAAGTAATCTAGGACTTTTTAAAGGGAATGAGGAACAGGCAATAGCTAGCTTCAAAGACTCAGAGAACGTGCCAACTCTCTTGTCAAGAGTTAATGCAACTGGCAACTAAGTTGAAGCCAGTGTTCACTTATATTCTGAAAATTCTTGGGTTCTTAAGAATTTTCTAAATCTATCCTGTCTCTGTTCTCTAAATGGAATAAGAATGCGTGGAAGACAGCAGATCTGTTTACAACATGGTTTAGTGAGTATTTTAAGCCCACTCTTGAGATCTACTGCTCAGGGGGAAAAATCCTTTCAGAATATTACTGCTCCCTGACAATGCAGCTGGTAACCTAAGAGATCTGATGGAGGTGTACAAGAAGATTCAAGAAGTTTCCAGATCTGCTAACATACCACATTCCATAGAACAGAGAATGCTTCTTACTTTTAAGTCTTATTTAAGAAAAACATTTTTCTCCACTCCAAGAAACACACTTTATAAGGCTCAAATTGCCGTAGATAGTGATTCATCTAATGTATCCAGACAAGTGAATGAAGACCTTCTGGAAAGGATTCACAATTCTAGATGTTATTCGAACACTTGTGATGCACAACAGGAAACCAAAATAACCATACATTGGCAGGAGTTTGGAAGAAGTTGATTGCAACCCTTATTAATAATTTGGAGGAAATCAAGACATCAGAGGAGGAATTATAGATATGGTGGAAATAGTAAGAGAAGCAGAATGAGAAATGGAGTCTGAAAATGTGACTGAATTATCATTTCATGGTACAGCTTTAATAGATAAGGAATTACTGTGTTTGAGCAAAGAAAGTGGTTTCTTGAGATAAAATCTACTTCTGTGAACATCACAGAAATGACAGCAAAGAACTTAGACTATTACATACATTTAGTTGCTAAAGCAGAAACAGGGTTTGAGAGGATAAGCTTCATTTTTGAAAGAAGTTCTAGCATGGGTAAAATGCTATAAAACAGCATTTCATGCTACAGAGAACTATTTTATGAAAGACGAGTCAGCTGAAGTTGCAAAAACATCTTTGTCTTATTTTAAATTACCACAGCCACCCCACCAGGAAAATGATTATGACTTACTGATGATAATTAACATTTTTAGAATTAAAGTATTTTTAAATTAAGACATACACAATCTTTTAAACATAGTGCTATGCATTATCCACTAATAGATTTTAGTGTAATATAAACATAACTTTTACATGCACTAAGAAACCAAATATTTCATGTATCTCACATTACTGCAATATTCCTTTCATTGTGATAGTATGGAACTAAAATCTCTGAGATGTTCCTGCTGCTTTTAATACTAATAAATTATACAGTTTATAAGTATACTTTACTCAGGAAAGTTTTTAAAAAATGTTGTTGATGTTCACAAATACAAGTAGAAAAGCTAAATCCCAACAGTAAAATGTCAGTGATTAAAAATTTCTATAAATAAATCAACAAAAAATGTTATCTAAGGAAAACTTAATACCCAAGTAAATGAATCACAGTTTCTCAACCCGACAGTATTGACATCTGGAGTTAGCTAATTCTCTGTTGTGGGGAATTATTTTGGCTGGACTAGGGAGTTTAGCTGTCCACTAAATGCCAGTGGCATTTCCCCTTCCTCTTCAATTGTGGAAGCTAAAATGTTTCCAGACAAATTTCCCCTAAGGGGCAAAATTGTTCCTGATTGAGAATTACTGTTTGATATGCCATCTCTCTTGTAAATGTCTTATCTGTCTAATGCTAAAAAAAAAAAGTTTCATTTGTCTACTTTCAGAAGGGAAATAGTTATACACTTTTATCTTATTATTTTGTATACCCTTTTAAAAGAAAACATTTACAAACTTAAGGGGCTAAAAAAAAAAAAAGAAAAAGAAGCTTATATCTACCTGAATTCAGAAAGTTGCATAAGACTGGAAAATATCAAAGCAGGTCATTCTATCCTGTGTTTCAGGAAAAAGGGGAAAGTACATTTGCAAAGTATTTTTTCACAGAAACTATGCTGTAACAGTGAAAGCCCAAGATGCTATTAGTTGAAGGGGAAACCACTTATACATCAGTGGTTTGAAACTCAAAAGACCCAATTTCTATTGCAGATTGTATTTTTAAAAGGTAACTTTGGTGTCTGGAGACCTCATAGGTTTCATGACACTTTTGCAGGGCACTGTATAAAACAAGTAACAGAAACTTAATTCTTTGTTCTGGAATCTACGTACAGGCTATAGGACACACAGTTAGTCTTTCCAGGTCCCACTGTCCTATGCTGACTATTGATTGGTTCTTTGAAAGGTGTTTATGAGCATGAACTCTGAAGAATCTCTAATCATTAATAATTTACTTTTTGGGATTTAGCTTCCCTATGCTAGCTGAGGGAGTAACTTTCTTTCTAACTTGAGCCAGTCAGGGTCTCGGTAACCAAGCACGAGCAAGGAAGGACACTGCCTCCATACTGCCAAGTCACTGAAAAGCGTTTCATTTTCAGCTCTACAGTAATGATTAGAACTCTCTCCATTGGTGTGGATAATGGGGACTTGATGTTAAGTATGTGTTGGCTGCTAGATGTAAGGTATGAGAAATGGATTGATGAGAAGAGATTGTTTAGCCAAGTATGTCTAATATTTTTTTCAATCTTGTATCTTGGACACTGGGAGACAAGGGGGAACCTCAGTGAGATTAAGCACCTTACCTTACCATTTACAGTCTCTAATCCAATAGCATCCATTTTGGCAATGCTGATTCCCCAGGACTCTGTTCTCTGAGAAGGTATGAAACTCTAATGGGATGCTCATATCTGCCCTGACTTTGCGTCTTTCTTTTACTGAAACAAAGAATAACGCAGAAAAAGTGGTGAGCTTTGCTGGTCTTGCAAGGTCAAGGTGGCTGGGATCTGGGCTAACTCACTGGCTGTTCATTTTGCTCCTGCTTGAGGCATGGGAGACTGGGCTGGAGTTCTAGAACTGATCCAGCTCCCTCCCCAACCACTGAGCCAAGCTCATGCATCTGTAAGATGAAGGGACACTTCATCTTGTCAATGTGTGACATTCTTAAAGTTTGTCAACTATAACCTAACATTGTATTATGTGTATATACTTTAATTCATTTATAACAATTGATTCTAACATTATGCAACTTTTGGTAGTTACAGCATATATATTAGTATGGGTAATTGCAGAAACAATAGTATAATATTTGGAAAAGTACTATTTAATGAAGTCATGATGAAAGTAATATGACATGACACCAAATTTTAATCAAAATTCTTTGAGAAAAAGAGTTTTGAACTAAAGGGCTTAGCAAATGTTCAATGTTATACATACAAACACTAGATTTTGGGGAAGATTTATATAGAATGTCTGGCTCTTTAGACAGTTAAAACTGAGAAACCATTTATGATTACTAATAGATTAGCAAAATATTGGAAGATGTTTGCTCAGAAGCACTGGGTTAAATAGGAAAAATAAAGTTTAAGTTTCACTTTTTGATCTGATGTGTTCAGGAACTGGTTATTAACATATATCGGACTAACTCATAGGATATATGAAACTACCTATTTTTGCAGTTTGACAATTGCACAGATATTGTTAAATGAAATCTTTTAGTATTAAACCTGACAGTGAGAAGATGGAATTTTGTTTTCGACTTTTACTGCTAACAAACACAACCACCTCTGAACTGACAAAAACTGTAAAGAAATACATCAACAATCTTGCTTTGAAATTTAAGTTTTGAGTAAGTATGTGTTCTGATGGCACAATTGCAATGAATGAAAGCTATATGAGAAGAGTTACCCAGATTAAGAACTCACAAATGACTAAAATCAGATTTCCTTCAGTAAGTCTTCATAGGAAATATATAATTTAGTGCATTTAACGATGCAGCAAAATCTAACGTAGTAAATTCAAGATTATTTCTTCTACAGTACAATAATATGGCTGTTGAGTTATAATTGATACCACACACTGAGTTAAGATCTTGATAGGCTGAAAAAGTTACATCAAGAATGAGCTACAAGACAAATTCTTCATGTTTCTACAAAATAAGAAATTAGTCTGGTTCTAATTTTTGAAGTGATAAGATCAGATAATTAGCCTTACTCATCTGTCTATTGTCTTCACTATTTTTAATGATTTTTATAGTTCCAGGCAAGAAAGCATGGCAACATGTTTTTTCCAAGGAATATATGACTGAAGGGCAAAATATAAGAAGTTTGGATCCTGGGGCTGAACTTATTATGAAAAGTGAGAAACTTAATAATTTGACAGACTGCTTTATTTTATTTTTCATTAATAGGAGACTAAGCAGGGCAATTATAGCTATCTTTTTTAGTAAAAGGTAGCCAAAATATGTTTATGGCCTTTGTGAATCAGATTTTGAAAACTGTCTCAATATGAATCAAAGTAAAAAATGAATTACCTTGAACTAGCTGAAATTACTTTAAATCTCCATTTACATTGCAATCAATATACCTCTCTAAACTAGTTTCTCTAATGAGTTTTATATCAGTTTGTAATGTACAGGAAAGTTTAAAACACTAAAACAGTGATCTGTTATTGATGGCTTGAGGCGCACTAATTGAAAGATATTGGAAGGTAAAACAGGCCATTCCAAAATATGTCCCTTTGGTATATTATTTTGAATTAAAGTTACTTGAGAAATAGCTGCTGAAGGGAGAATGTGCTGACTCCTTTGTGTCCTTGCAAGGAGGAGATGAATGTCCCTTATGAAAACTATCCTTCTGTGACAGAGGGCTAGTAGGCATCCTTATCACCAAATACAGGGATTTATCAACAAACTTTTTACTTCTTCACAAATCTAAAAACTTTTTTTGTCAATATTTCTTTGTATAATTTGACGATTTTATGGTAACATGAATGTACTTAGAAGAAATCAAAACAAGCTAACAACCAAACTGAAGTACACAACTAGGGGTGGGGGGCAGAGGGTAGGAACAGTCAGGAGGAGAGGTGGGGGGTAAATCCCTGGGATTACAAAGATGTGAAATTTATATATAAATAATTTATTTAAAACTATATCTTTGTCTAAAAGGTGTACTAACACTCTTATGACAGGTCCAGAGAGCCTATATCTTGGAACCCCCAAATAAGATACAACTAGATTTTTATTCTCCTGTTGTCAATTTAGCTATTACACCAACCAAAGAACCTAGAAAGGGGGGAAAGGGAAAGTGTGTCTTACAAAAGCAAACTCATGAATATTGCCTCCTCACACAGTGGTCTTGGTGTTTTTATTTAGGTCAAGTTTTCATCTCAGTGTTTGTTACCAGTTCCCTTTAATTTTTTGACCACCTCAAGAGATATGTATGTCCATGTTGACAAGGATTCGCTTATAAAAGGACTTTTAAAGTTCAGAGAAATTAAATTATAATAATGAAAGGCCTGTTGAGAGACTCATTAGAATCAACAAATCTCACTGTTAGGCTTAGAATACAGTTCAGAATCTTGCTCAAATTGGAAATTGGTTCTGTAATATACTGAAGACAAAAGAAGCATTGAGTATATACTCTATGGTGCAGTGTTGAGAGAAGAGGCTTTTGGAGTCATCTACATTAGTTCAAGTCTGAATTCTACTTCTACTTTCTATAGGATCTTGAGCAATTGACTCAAGTTCTCTGAGTCATAGCCCTTTGTAAAATGAGGGCAATGCTAATACCATGAACAATTGAAAATTGAATGAGACTGCACACAGAAAACCCCTAAGTAATAAAATGGGAGTGAAGGACAATTGTCAACTTTGGTTATTCCTGTACAAAGCACTTTCACATCATTTTCAAATCCAGCTTCTCCCATAATTTATGGGGTGGCAGAGAGAAGGCTCTTATCAACATTTAAGAATGTGGAAACTCAGGCTTAGAGTTTTAATGGCAATTGAAAGTTGTGAGAAGACAGATATCTCATTTCCAAAGCCACACTTTCCACTACCAAGCGCAGCATTCCTGCCAAAGGCTTGCTTGCTCTCAGGGATGCAAGTTTAACTGCTTTTCTGCACGTGGAATCCTTACCTCCAGTCAAGTCTGATTTCCCTGTAGCTCCCATCTACAGGGTCCAGCCATCCTCTCTTAATCGAGAGAATAAAAAGGACACATGACATCCATGTATCCAAAGGAGCCGTTCTGCCTCCTTGTCACATGAAATGACTGGAACCTTCTCCAGGAGGAGCCACAACCTAAATCCTGCACCATTTTCAGTGGTCTTCACTGAAGATTAGAGATTTGGGTTCCTTTTGTTGCCCACAACCTCTCCCCCACATTACTGAGTCTCAGGGAAAGAGCTGGGAAGAGATCACCATACATTTTCAACAAATGTCCCTTGTAAGCCTGTCCCACTCCAGTTCGGCATTTATTAACAGTACACACGCCTTTCCCTTTTTGTTCACCGCCTTTAGTCCATCTGGACTCATCCAACTTCTATTTTTACTTCGAGAGAACAGGAAGGGGTGATGCCTGGCTTCGCCACAAATGTCCTCTTGTTCCTCAGCAAACATGTTCAGCATCTCTAGATGACAGCACTAGAGTCTCCCCCCACCTCTCTCCAGGCAGTGGCCGAGATTCTCTTTTTACCAAGTAACCATGTTGAAAATGGAGGTTTATTTCAGGATGGGCTGACCACGGTCTTCTGTTCTCTATGGGGCTGGATGCAACCTAGGTAAGAATCACCCATTGATACCTAACATTCCCCAACTGCCATCCAATGGTCACTAACAATATCATCTGGACCACAGGAGTCCTTTCCCCTGCCTGGTCCAAGACTCTCCCACTTTCAAACACGCCCAAACACCACGCCCCCACCTGGCCTGATGCTTGCTGTCCCCACCTCCTACTTCAGGTCGACCCTGCCCCTATTGCTCACATACCCCGCCTCTGCTGCAGGTCCACATGCCCTGTGATACTCAATGACCCTGTCCCTTGTTGCAAGAAGACACTGCCCACCCACACCTGCCCCGCCCCACACAACTGCAATTCTGTTCTCTGGTCCCATACATCAGCCAAAGGTGAATGTCTATCCCCCAACTTCCACACCTATGCGGAGCCCCCCACCCACGTGGACCCTGACTCTGCTCTCCTATCCTTGCTTTGGGGTCATCCTACCCCATGGCCCCAGGCATGCACAGCTTTACCCTTGGAATCTGGTATTTGCCCACCTGACTTCTAAAGCCACCATTGGCCCAAGAAGCATGCTGTACCTAGGCCAGGACCTCATTTCACCATATCTATCAGGGACACCTGGCTTTGAAAAACTTTGCCCTGGACTCTCTGCCTCAGCTGCCTGAGAAGAGCAGAGAGACTAGGAAAACTGGGAAAACTGTCCAAGTGTCCCAGCTCAACGGGGCTGGTGTGCCTTGAAGGCACCAAGAAAGCTGAGGTCGGGTCATGGTGTAGATAGGTCCTTACTACAGTGGTCAACATGGCCACCAACGAAAACACAGCTAACAGTGCAGAATCAGATTCCTAAGAAGCAGGCCCAGGGGAGCAGGCAGATCCATATGTGACAGGCCTGAATATCTCTGGTCCAGAGGCGAACATTAGGCCTGCACCTAATGTTACTTTTCCTCCATATTTCCTCCTCACCAGCTGTGGTGATGTCCAATTTCCCTCCCACTAGCACTATTACCCACTAGTCCTGTAACAATGACCCACCGAGAATGTGACCTAGAGATCAGCCCTGTGGGAAGTGGATTCTGTATGTGACAATGAAGGTCGGTCATTCAAGGCACCCAAGACTTTCTCAGTCATTGCTATAGGATTAGTGGGTAACAGTGCTAGTGGGAGGGAAACTGTGGACATCACTGCAGCTGGTGGGAAGGAAAATGAAGGCAAAAGGTACAGAGATTCAGTGTTAGGGAATCAAACCAGGCAAGGGCAGGGAGGGTTTTCCTTTGGCAGAGTGAGGGCCACTCTTGGGAGTGTTTGAGTCCTGTTTCAATCAAGTCAAGCAAACCTCATGAAGAGCCCCAGCTGCCTGTAGCAGGTCTGGTAGGTATGAGCTGTCTGGGGTGCATAACCAGGAGACATGGGTGAGCACTAAGGGTGGAGGAGTGGCCACAGAGAAGCGTGCCTTATATTGGCATCGTGGTGACTCTGGTAATCTTAATACAACTCCTTCTCCCTCCCTCCCTCCGTCCCTCCTTATCTCCATACCTCAGTCCCTCCCTTAGTCTCTGTCTTTCTGTGCTCTCCTCCTTTCCTCAGTCCCTCCCTCATTCTCTGTCTTTCTCTGCTCTGTGCTCTCAAGCTCTCTCCTTGCTCTTGCCCCTCCCCCAAGCTAGGAGGGGCCCAGGGATGCTTTCACTCATAGTGTAGGCACCTGACTGCATTCAAATGAAGAATCCTCATGTGTAAGCACATCTACCTCAACTACTAGTTGAGTTTTCCCTACACCTGCTGTCACGTTTGGGTCAGGCCCCAGGAGATTCTATTGGTCAGATTAGTGGTTTTTCTGCCTGTGACTCTTGTCTCTCCCTGCTTTGTCCCCACTGCAAGCCCATCAATTTCAGTTTGAAATCTCTGTGAAAAATGCCTCATTTTTAGCAATGAGATTTTGCGAATTTTTGCAAGTAAATTTTAGCTGTTTTTTCTCTTAGTTGTGCTTAAGGATAGGATTTCTCTGAATCTTCCTATTCTGACATATTGTGCCTCCAAAGGTTTAAAAACAATGATTCAAATCACTTGTACTCCTTGTTACTTATTTGGTATGAAAGTTTTCATAAAAGATTTGACACATTGAGCCTCAATTTTCTCCTCTATACGATGGGAAACTTACTTTTTCTGCCTACTGAATGGGATCATGATGGTAAAATGAAAGCATTCTGGAAATTCTACAACTTTTTTCTAGGGTTCTAGAAACTTAAAATGACTATTATTCCTTTTCAGTAATTAAATCATGTTTTAACTTCTCTACCTTTATGATTTGCTACCAGCTTACATTACCCATATTGAATGCTGAAAATACCCATTTTTACTCTCTTCCCTTTTGAACTTGATTCCTTTGTTTCTTAATTTTTATTTATTTTTAATTATGTTGTTATTGACTACTCACATATATGTATTTTTTACATCGTTGTATACCCCAGGGTTCTCTCACCACCATGTCACCCATGAACCATCATCTCAATCTTGTGTGCTCATCCCTCCCCTGATTTCACCCTCCCTCCCTTTAAGTTAAGGCTTTAATTCTGCTGCCAGTTTTTTAGTTTTAACTTTTTCTTGTCATTTGTTTGTTTTCCCTCTGTCCCACATGTAAGTGAGACCATCTGGTATTTCTCCTTTTCTTTCTGGATTCTTTCTTCTAACATAATTCCTTCTAGCTCTATCCATGTTGCTGCAAATGACATGAGTTTGTCTTTTGTGATTGATGAAGTAAATCCAAATTCTTTATTTTTAATTATATTATTTTTTATTGTGATTCTGTTTTGCATCACTGAATGTGATTTAGAGGTATAGGTTCATACCTCTTCACATATTTGTTCCTTCATGTCTTAGGGCTTGTTACCTGTAATTTCTGTGAGTTTATGCTCTTTAATTTTTTATTTGCTTCCAATATTAGATAAATGCAACCCACATTTCTTTTGTCTAATTATTACTCATGACAAGTATATAATTCATTTGTAGACTGGAATCTTTAGGAACAAAATTTGTTATTCTTGACTGCTTAAAGCAATACTAAAGGCACATGAAATCTTTGAAATCTTTCTAAACATGCATAAGTATTGCATTTACATTCCTATTTACATGACCTGTAAAAATCTGTAAATACAGATTTTTTCACAAGTCACAGCAAAAAAATGCATTTACTTCTTAATCTCCTTTTGTAAATGAATACATGCATCAGTGTCAATTTATGTGTGATAATTAAAATCAAGGCAGGGTCTAAAACTATTGTAAACTATTAAATTTTCACTTTGCTACATACCAGCTGTGTAAATAACAGTGCAAGGTAATACTTAAAGATCATCAACCAAGGCTGAGAGGGTAAAGACTTACCAGGTGGAAAGTACTAAAGTCCCAAGAAAAAGGAATGGGGGTGTGAGGTTTACATCACCTAAACCAGTTCAGTGTGGGAATTTATTTGCACTATTGTGGACTATGTGATTGGGGTAAGAAAAAAGAGAAGGGTCACTTTTGAGGGAGAAAAATAGATGACAGAATTTCCTCACAAAAACATAAGAGGTTCTGGATAAGCACATACGAAATTAATATGAACAAGTTACTGAATATTTATCATTGGAAGGTTGAAGAAATAGGTGTTTATGGGGACTGTTAGGGCCTGCAATTCCTGAAAAGAAAAAAAGAAAAAGAAAAAGAAACAGAGACAAAGAGTCACAATAAGCAAGCTTTATTTTGCAAGATCCAATGATACTAGCCAGCTAGGGCCACCTCTCAGACAGAGAGAGTGACCTCATTCTGTCTTTTCGCCCCCTTCTTATATTCCTTCTTTATCTTATACCCCTTCTTATTCGTGTCTCTTGGGGGTCACTGACCATGCATTGGCAGTTTTTTAAGGAGGTCCCCAGATCTGATCACAGGTTATCCTGTTTTTCTCAATCTATTTCATGATAGCCTTGGGGAGGTGGGGAGGGCTGTGGACACCTGCTGGGTGGCCTAAAATTAAGTTAATCTGTCTGGAGACCAGGCCCCTGACTCTCATAGTGACCTTTACTTTTAGAATTTGTTAAGCTCCTAGAACCCTACAGAACTATTGTAATGACCTTTGAGTGGGCTTGAGAACATGGCCGTTTTTTTGGTCTTTAAAGTTTGTCATCTCTTATTTCTGGAAATATAAAGGTTTTATTTTTTTCCTCTCTCCATTTATTTTTCTCTTTCTAAACAATCCTCAATAAGAAAAATAAGGACTATTTTATTATTAGTCTTTGTGTATTAAAGAGTGAGAATTGAATGATTTTCATTTTTTTAATGTTAGCTAAGCTATTGGTGATACACACTGAGTAGATAATGCCCCAACTAATTGAGTTTTCCTTTTTTGTCTAACAAAAAGAAAATATGCTTGTCTCTTCCCTGTGATCAAGATGGGACACCCCCATAAATTAGTGGACTTTTCCCCATTTTTTCTTTTAATCTTATAATGTCTAATGAAATAAAACTTTCTATAATATCTATAGTCCCAAAGCATGATATTATCCCAAAAGTTAATAAGTAAAATATTTTTATTTTCTTTGTATTCAGGGCTCTCACTGATTATATTTGACAATCAGCTTTACTCAATGTATCAATTTAAAAAATTTTTTTCAAAGAGCTCTTATTTTCATCACCAGTTGTCACCTGTACTCTTTACAACTTGATTTTAATGTCCCATTAATATCATCCAAGCCTTTTTTATATAAAAGCTCCAACACTGCATACAGTACATCAAAATTCCACAGTGCAACACATTTCATGTCAGTATCTTCAGGGTTCTGTTAAAGGGGTAGTAAACTTCTAGAAAAAAGATAATTTTCCTGCCCTCCATATTTTATAATCATGGGGTTTTTTCTCATATTTTTTGTATTTTTTTGCAGTTTCTTTCTGGAGTAGACACCATCACAGAGTGAGCATAGATAAGCTATGTCCATTTCCTTTTGTCCTGGTTAAAAACCATGCTGAACAAGTCAATAGCTTTCTCCATGTTCCCTCTCTGCACTTCAGTGTTTCAGTGTTCTTATTATCAGTTTTAATAATTTTGCTGATAAGTTCCTAGTCTCTATCTGGATCTTGTTTACTGAAATTGAGGTAAACATTTAAAGTTGTGGCATTGTCTACTTCCAAACTAACACATTTATTATATGTTTTACCAGATTTACCAAATTGTGACTGATCTTAGTGTTTGGGTATGTAGCCTTCAACACACCTCCCTGAAATTTTATGACTTCACAATCTTGCTAGAATTTGGGAAGAACTGTCTCTTGGGTATGCCTGGAAATAAAGTGTAAAGCATTCTTAAGTATGTGGCAGAACAGACTCAGACCATAATTTAATACATTTAACAAAAGGTGCCACTACTTCTACTTGATCAAACAGTATTTTCAGCTATCCTTGGCTGTGAAACAGTTGCATTCTGAGGATTGATGTCAGCAGACATGTGAAACCTTAGCAAACTGCAAAACTTAGTGCTGTTGCATATCCATGCTGCTTTTTCCATGAGGACATTTGCTCAAAGCTTCACATTAGGTTCTTTCAAACTTATGGCTTAATCTAAATCTGGTTTGGCTATTTTGGCACTGCCAATAAACATATAGAAGGTGGCTAGTAGTAGCATTGCTTCTGCTATGTATTTTCCAAAAGCATCTGCTTCTTTTTAGTATTCACTTAGGATTTTATCATAGTTTTTTTTCTTCCATATGCTATTTGGCCTTTAAGTCCCCAGAAGTCTCTTTATTTCATTTTCCATGTCTTTATTTTCATCAGACTCCTCTCCTTGTAGCATGGGTTGAGAAATGTCATCCATGAAAGAACTGAAGTAGGATTAGATAAGCTGCAAAGATGACATTAAAGGCTCACAACTTAGATTACCAGTTTGTTACAGAAGGATGTAACTTAGGAAAAGTCAGAAGAAAGTGATGCATAGGGCAAGGTATTTGGGAAGGAGCTCAGAACTTTCAGAGCCTCTCCAAACATGCCAATCTTTAAGACATGTTTTCAGCAGTTTGGAAACCCTGTGATTTAAACATTAATGCCATCCAGGAACTCCCCCAACAGAAACACTTAGAATAATACTTGACCAACTGATCTGGGCCCAGTCAATTTAATACATAAAATTAACTCTGGCATTTCTGAATTTTGCAAAATGCTTTTCTGCATCAACTGAATTACTATTTTTAAAAAATCATTCTGTTAAAAAATTAATATCAATTTTCATATGTTGAGCTATTCTTGCATTCCAGCAATAAGTCCCATTAGTCATGTCATAGAAAAAATTTAATATGCTGTTAATTCAGTTTGTTATTATATTATTGAGGACTTTTCTGTCACTATCACAAGGATATATGGCTTGTCATTTTCTTGTCATGGTATCAATGCTTTGATATTAGGGTGAAGCTATCTCGTGGAATAAGTTTCTAACCATGCTTGATTAAAGGAACAATAGAAACACAAAGAACACAGCAGGTATTGTGCTAGAACTAATGACTTCTCAGAAAAGTATAAATTCTTGCAACAGTATATATTGTGTCAATGAATGTTAATTAAAAAAACACTGCTCAACATGGAAGAAAAGGAATGCATTTAAAGATTTTAAAAAACGCAATTGATAAGGAATTCTTGAAATGCAAGAGATGCCTGAAGGGAAACGATGTTTAATTGTTAGATGTATGTGATGAAATAATTCATAAATGGAAGAGATATGTTTTAGTCAAAGTGAACTGGGAAGAATTCACAGAAGAGGAGGAATTTAGAATTTCACATGCAGAGAGATGGGAAGGTTAAGTAATAGATGAAAAATAGAACAGAGTAGAGTAATGAAATGAGAGTGAGTCAAGATATTTCATAGATAGGAAAAAGTCCCTTTTGACTGGGACAAAAGGTTTAGGGAGCTCAGGAGTTTGAGATAGTCATCTACAAATAATAGAAAGTTTGAGATGGTTATCTACAAATTATAGGGAGCTGGAACTCCAGGAGGGTGGAATTCATCTTATAGAGCCCCTGGGAGGCTTGAGGGAACACAGTGATATACCCAAAACCTAAACATTCAAAGAATATTTTAGCTGAGCCAGTTGGGTACATTGAGCAGAGATCATCAAACTGAATAAGGCTGACACCAAGGTGGTAATTTAGATGTTTAAACAGGGTGAGTATGAGTGAGAGGTGAAAATGCCCAGTAAGCAGGCAGCCATCTGAGGGTACTTGGGTCCCTAGCTGGGTCCCTTGCCAGCAGGGAGCAAAGGGGGTCAAGGTTCCTAGGTAAGACCTCCAAGTCAGGTGAGCCCTGGAGGGGGGATAGGGTGGGGGTTATGGTGGCCCCACCCACCAGTGGGTGGCTATTGCACAGAGCAGACAACTGCAGCTCAGATTGGCACAGCCATGTTGCCCTCTGCTCCCAGCCCAAGGGAGCATGGGAAGGTAGGTGCAAGCTCAACCATCCGGCCCACCCCCATGCAGGTAAGCAGGGGTGGGGGGGAGCCCCTTCCATTTTGCTCTCACTCCAGCTAAACTTCAGAAGATCAAGAACATGCGCAACACAAACCCCATCATAGAACAGGTGAGGGATCATGCAAAAATCTAGCCCCAAAGCCTGAGATGGACACAGCAGATGGACAATCGAGAGAAACAGTGCATGCGAGACAAGAGAACTGTAGAGACACGAGACACTATGTCACCATGTGCACTTATGTGCTCAATGGGCTGGGAAGACCTGGAACCTCATTTTGGAGATGCTTCAAGGAGAGCAACACACACTATGGGAGAGGAGAGGAAGACCAAAGATGGGGTAATAGGCCCCACATCAAAACTGCAAACTGAGGCAGAGAAGATGATCTTCAAAGGCCATTTACAGACTCCTATATTCACAGACAAACTTCTAGACCAACACTGGCTTGGGGCGAGACCCCCTAAATCTGACACCAGAGCCATAAGATAAAGGAGCAAAGCAGTGGAGACGGGATTGGAGAAGACGGCCTGCAGCAAGTAAACATGGACAGATCACAAATGAATACAGACTGGTCGCCCAATGCAAACTTAAGACTGAAAACCTACCAGCAAGGCTCACCTGGTTCCAACAACACAATTCCTCACCCAGTGAAAGGACACTGCCACAGGAAAGAGACTAATGGACTCAGCACAACTAGTAAACAACAAAGAGTGGGGTTTGAGAGAATGGAAGGAGCACCAGAAGGAGGAGGGAGGAGGAGATATCCCCAAAAACACAGAGGATGTGATCTAAAGAACAAAATAAATAACATTAAAAAAAAGAAAAGAAAAAGGAAAAGTAAAGAAAATGTCCAGTAGACAGCTAGATCTGAAAAAATAAGATTGAATACTGATTTTAAAGATCTTTTGATATTCTTTACACTTAAACTGTGTTTTAAATCTTTGCAATAGATAGACTCTGAGTTAATGACAGAAAAACCAGAAAAACAAACTCAATATTGGAAATTTGGGGAACACCCACATTAAAGGGATTACAAATGAAGTGTATCCCAGAAAAACATGCCTGGGAGATCTAGATTTATGTCACAATAAAGAAAAAAATCTTAACATTAAAGACTGTTCTCTAAATGATGAAAAGAATATAATAGTGAGTTGATAGTCATTGATAACCTGAGATGAATACTCAATGCTTTGAGCTCTAACTGGTAACAGAAAAAAATACTGAATACAAGGACCACACTTTTTTTTTCCTTTGGGAAAGTCTCCAAACAACAAAATACACTCTCTTAGGTAGGTTTATATATACACACCTTTCTGAAAATCTACCCCTTTCGAAAACCTCAAGATTCACTTTGTGTCTTGGTGTCTACCTGGGTCCTGGGTCCATTAGGCAAGCTGCAAGAAGAATTGTATTTATTAAACCTTCACTCTGTCTTAACTTGCCATTTCTGCAGATTTAAAATAACAACCTAAGGCCTAACCAGGTCCCTCACAAGAAAAAAAAAATCATTTTCCATCACTTCACAGACCTTAAATTAATTGGGGACATTTGAAATACATGGAAATTTCAGGTTAATATTGTCACAAATTTCATGATTTTAGCAGGATCAATCACAGACTATTCCAGCTAAAAGAGAGCTATGAAACTGCCAGATCCCTGGTCAATCATGTCAGGTGGAGGCAGAGACAATCTCTTCCCTGAAAGATTGTCTCATATGGCTCTGCAGTGTTACAAAGATTCTCTGAGGTATCAAGTTAAATACCTATGTGGAATTTAAATTGAACTTGCTTTTAATAGTTATGGGATTAAAGAGATAATTTGGGGAAATCACATTTTTAACTATATTATACATCTTTATTGAAATATATTAAATAAAATTAAACAGATATTTTAAATGACTGATTCTGATCTAAGTATACCCTTATGAAGCCATCATCACAGTTCTTTCACCATAAAAGTTTCCCATGCTCATTTGTAATCTATTTCTTTCTTACCCAACTCCAGGCATTTTGCAGAATTAGATATAATGATATCATAGAATATATATATATATATATATATATTTTTCAGCATAATAGTTCTCAAATTAATCCACATTGCTGAATGAATCAATAGTTTCTCCTTACAATTTCTATGTGGTATTCCATTATATGAACTTTCTACAGATTATTCATCTATGGATATGTAGCTGGAATAATTAAGGTTTTGGCTACAAAATAAAGCTTCTAAGAAAGTTATCTAAAAGGTTCTCCTCTCAGAGCACAGGCAGGTTATGGGCAGTAGGATGGAGGCCACCCTGGCCAGAACCCAAGTCGCTGGGTCTGGCAGTCTGACCCCAGCCACCCGGGAAGGTATTTTTTGTCCATTTATTTACATTTTCTTGACATAGCTTTTCTCTACATAGTATTTATGTATAGCTATATCTTGTCTTTCACATTTTTAGATTACATGGGGTTGTTATCCCACCCCCATATCAACCCTATCATTTTTTTTCCTAGTTCATGAAGTGAATTTATTATTTGTGTTTGTGATGACTTTTAATTTAATTTTTAAAATTTATGTATTTGTTTTTTGGATGTTCCTCCCTGCTCCCCTTTCCCTTGTCCTCCCCTCTGGTCACCCCATCTCTTCTTTCACTGCCAGTTATTGGTGAATTTTTAGTCCATTGAATTCCTCCTCTTCTTTTTTGGGGCAATGTTTTTTTGCCAGGAGTAGATGTGTTTTCCTGGAACACACTGACCTGTGCTTAGTTTTCCAGGTGTATCTTTGCTGCAGGTAGACAGTTCGTGTATGTTTGTATCCTTTCAGTGCCTCCTCCATCTTATTGGTCATCCTCTCTGATCCAACTTTTGTCACATTTTGCTCCTTCTTTGCTTTGTAGTTCTGGCTGTTGTCATTGGGAGCATTTCTCTCAGTCTATGTTTGTGTAAAAAGTTTCTTGATCAGTATAGGCACTGGCAGATGGTTGGTCCGGTTTATCGTGGGGCCACTGCCCATTTCTGCGGCTTTCCTCTCTGCATAAAATGGAAGGGTGCTTAGCTTGCACTGAAGGCATCTCTGAATCAGAGATTCCATTCCCATTGTTGTATTTCTGAGAAGATTTGTCTCTAGTTAGTCCTGTGTCCCATGGATCTGAAATGTTCATTTGTTCTGGGCTTTACTTCTTTCTTCTCACCTCCATCTTCATGTGTCTCTGCTGCTGAATTAGTGATTTCCTTGTTTCTGGTGAGGATTGACTGGATTTGGAGAAGACCAGAGGGGATGCCCCTTACCGACCTGCCTGCCACCCCTCTTTCCCCCCATTGGCATGCACGTTTCACAATCTCCCCCATTCTGGAGGTGCTGCATGGGAGGACTGGGCCTCTGGGGACCAGGGCACTGGACAGATGTGTGCTGAAGCCCTTTGTTTCTGGCTGCCTGTTACAAACACGATGGGGCCCACTCCCTCTCGCACCCCATTCCGGGCATGCTGAGTGGGAGGGCTGGGCCTCCGAGGACATAGGTGCCCCAGTCTCCGAGGGAACTGGGCAGATATGGGAACCCTGTCATTTTCTAATTGTCATCCATCAGTCATATTTAGATAGATGTGGGTCTCCCTCAGGTCTAGCCCTTGTATTAGTCTTGCACCCCGACACCACCTCCCAATTACTGCCATCCCTGTTTTTTCCAAAAGTGGGTCAGTGAGGAGCTAGCTCCCAGACAGTCACCTCCTATGGGCAGCAGGCTAAACAGACCTCCAGTGCCTGGGAGCCTGCCCCTTACCCAGGCACCTGGACCCAGTCTGCCTGCAGGGGAGGGTGGAGGCTGGAGGCCTTCTGGTCAACCTTGAGGGGTACAGGCACTACATGTCTAACCTGGACTCCTGGGTTGGTGGGAGGGAGCCATGGAGACCCGGGGAGAGTGACTGGGTCTGAGCCCAACAACTGGACATGACCTCCCTGCTAGTTCTCTGTTTCTTCTCTCCCAGAGGCTCATTCACTCTAGGAAGGCGGGCATGCCTGGTGTTGGGCAGCCTGCTGGTCAACCTTGCTACTGAGGGCTGGTCAGCATGCATTGGGGAAGGCCAGGAGAGTATGGCTGGGACTGAAGCAGGGCCCTTCTGTGCAGGTCTGGGTGCTGCTCCACTTTGGGGCTTCCAAGCAGAGCTCCGCCAATGGACCCAGCCTGCTTTAAGTGGAAGCAGCTGTGGCCCTGACCTTGGACAGCTTAGGCAGCAAGCAAAAAAAGTCCTCTGCCAAGAGCACAGGCAGGCTATGGGTGGTGGGATGGAGGCCCCAAGGCTGCCTAAGCCAGACCCCACTTGCTGGGTGTGGCAGGCTGACCCCAGGCACCCCATTGAGGCACCCCAATAATGCCAAACAAATACTGTCAACTCCTGTGTCTAAGGGCTGGGTTAAGGCCAGGGAAGACCAGGAGATCGGATAGATGTGGGACCCCAGGAATAGAATGCCTGGTATAAATGGTAGGTATATATTTAACTTTTTAAAGAAATTACCAAACTGCTTTCCAAAGTGATTATCCCATTTTATATTCCCACCAGCAATGTGCAAAGTTCTAGTTGATTGACACCTGCTGCCAATACTTCTAGTTTAATCTCTATTTTTATTTTTGTTTTTTTTTTTCATTTGTATTTCCCTAATGCTCAATGACATTAAACAATTTTTCATTTATGCATTGGTCAATTCATATTGTGTGTGTGTGAACTACCCTTTCATATATTTTGCTCATTTTTATCTGGGTTGTTTGTATCATTGTAGAGTTATATGAATTCTTCATATGGTCTCTGTACAAGAACAGGACTCTTTTAGCTTATTTTCATTTTCTTTCATCTGAAACTGTTTATATTTCATTTTTGTTATTGAAAGTTATTTTCATAGAATGTTGAATTGTGGGTTGTTACACACTTCTTTTAATATATAGATGTGTTTCTGCTATCTTCTTGCATTTGTGGTTTCTTCTGAGAAAGTCACAGATATTTACATCATTGTTCCCCTTTATTTGAGTTTTTTTTTTTCTCCAGCTGCTTCCAGGAATTCTTTAGTTACCTTGGATTTTATAGATTTTATTATATGTCCAGGCATTGTTCTCTTTGAGTATTTTCTGTATGACATTTGCTATGTGTCTCAAATTTGTAACTGTTGCCATTTTTTAAATCATTGTTGCTAAAAATATTATTTTCTATTTCAATATCTTTCTCCTTTTTCTTTATATTTCCCTCAATCTTTTATCTGTCCAGTAGCATGGATCATTTTTATTGTTCCATGCTCAAGTTTTATTGATCCTTTTATATTTTCATCTCTATTCTGATATTTAGTTCACCTAGTGATTTTTTTCCATTTCTCTATTAATAATTTGTATTATTTCATTCTTTCCTGATGTGTTTCCCTGCTTTCTAAAGCACAGATGTAAGAGCTGCTTAAGTTCTTTGATAATTCCATCTGAGATTAGCACTTGTTGAATCACTTTTCCCCCCTTGAGAATTAGTCCTGTTTTCCTGGTTGTATGTGTGTTGAGAGATTTTGAATTGTCTCCTGGACATCGTGAATGTTATGTCTTACAGACTTGAAGTCCTGTTGTAAGCCTCTGAAGAACTGTTCATGTTTTCTGCGTTAGTAAGAAATCGATTAGGTTCTGTGCAAACCATAAATTCAATGCAATTTTCTGTTGTTATATGAATTAAACGTGTATATCCTTCCACTTGACTGGAAATTTCTATAAGAATTAAAAATAAGTCATTGATTTGCCTCATCACTTTATCACTTTACAATTCCTCTCCTCCTCTTCCTGTGTCACAATTGATTCCCTTCTAATATAACACATAATAAAAGAAGGAAAAAGTGTTCCCTCTTAGGTTAGCTTAAAAATTAAATCTATTCCTGACTGTGTCTAGAATAGCAGCAGCTTTCTCAAGTCTTCCAAGTTTGAAAGTTTTTTCCTCAGCTAGACTTAATACTCTAAGTTCACTTTCTACTTTTTTAAAAAATCCTTTCACTCATATTTTGTCATAAATTCCATGCTCAATTTAATCATTCTTCAAGGATACAAAATTATACTTAAAGCACACAGTATTAATCAGCCACACTAATTCCCACTCACAGCTAAATCCTGCTTACTTTTCTAATCTGAATGCAAAGATCCAGTTTTAGCCTCTGGTGTGTCTGTTCCTCATAAGCTCCCACCTGCTCCCTCAACTGATGTTCTTTCTCTAATCATTCTCTTCTGACCATCAAATAGGGATACAACACAGCATTCTTCATTTGTTTTCAAAGCTTTTACTGTTTTTTATTCATAACAATCACATTTGGATTTTGAACACATGCTAAAGTTTAAATTATTAATGAAGTATGCATAAGTGTTCTGGCTAAAAAAAATACGAGAAACTTTACTTTTTCATAACTCTGAAGTTCCTCTAATTACATAAACAGATACCACAGCTTTTTAATATTCACAATGGAGTTTAAGATTTACTACTTCATAATTAATTATTACATACTACATATATACTGTGGAAAAGATTTTATAAATGTTGTATTACTCAGAGAGAAAATGATTTCTATGATTATCTAAGCTCTTGCTTCTGACAGTTGCTCTGGGACCCTTGATGGGCATGGAAGGATTTGAAAGGAACAAGAGTTCTGACTTTGTTAGACCATGAAAATCTCTTGATAGTTTTGACACTTCAGAATAAAGTAACCTGAAAATTTCACTAGTACAAAAAGTATGAAGCCAATAGCTCTTCTTTTGGGAATATCTTGCAAAAGAAGTTAATTCTACCTTTGGTTTAATGTTTCTTAGATAGTACAAAGAAATTCTATTTAAAAAGAACTTTTGCAATGATAGGAAGAACTAAATTAAGCATTTTTCGAAAAAAGTGATAATCTCCCACAACTCCTAACTATGTTAGCTCTGAGAGAAATGCCCAAGAAATACTGAACTTCATAGAGATCTTGTGGGAACAACGAGAGGGGCATATATGATATGATAGGAAAACAGCAAAACTATGAACTATCAGAAACAATGATTTCTCTGACTGTGATAAGACTGCATAAGGCTGCCCATGAAATTACCTAAGTCCAGGTAGATACAAGTGTAGCTACATTTAGTAATACAGAGACACAAACTCTTCAGATGAAATTTATATAATTTTTGGTAATTTTGAAAGTTTTGTGAACTTTAATCCGACAGAGAAAGGTTAAGACTTCATAAACACATAAAAATATTTTTATCACATAATGCCAGAAATTAAATGAATGATCCGATGTTTTCTCTTCAGGCTCTTGATTTTAGACACTTGGAGCCAGACTGGAGATATAGTGCCAGTAGGTACAGTGATTTTGAGGCTGATATATAAATAACAAACTTTGTAGTTGTGAAGAGCCTTGGGTGGGGGTAGAGTGGACCTGTCTCCAGTCCCAATTCCATGTAAAACAGAAAAGCAGACAATGATGTGGAGAGGGACTTATTTGTGACTGAGGAGGAAACATGCAGGTTTTTGTGAAATCTTATAGTATGTAACTCTGAAAGATTATTAGTCCCTGCTACTTGTAAAGAAAGCAGTGTTACCTTTACCAAGTAATACTATGATAAGAAATCTAGTGAGACTTTTAATTTCTGTATCACTACTTTCCATGTCTTTAAAAAATAAATTACTCTCAGAAGTAAACTAGAATAAAAGAAGCCAGTTGCACAATTCAAAGACCAAGAATCCATTGGAACTATGAAAGGTTATTTTTCAATGAACTTACCATAAAAAACCCACAGTGGCTAGAAAATGCACATACAAGCTCATGCCCAATGAGAGTTTCTTTGCTGATTGGCCTCTGTTGTAGTTCTGAGGTCATCTGATGTTCCTCAAACATGGCTCGGTGATGGTCTTGATGGGGCTCCAGGGTAGAAGTGTTAAGTCCTCTACCCACTAGCCAAGTCTTTTTCTTCTACATCTAAAGGGTTAAGATCTCTCCCTTCAGATGTTCTTACCAACCACAGTGTATTCCAAACTTAAGCTCATAAGTTTTCTCAGTTTTCCATGAAACCATAATTCTTCTTGCTTTAAGCTACTTACTGAGTCCCATAATTCATTCCTGCCTAAAACTGACATATTACTGGGGCCTCTCATATTCCTATACAATTATCTCCAATCACTGCAGTCTGCCCATCAGTCACCTTTAAATAGTTTTACTCACCTGACTGACAGACTGCAGTCCCCACCAAGTTGTATGACTTCAAATGCACCATTTTGTCATGATAGTCTCATGGTGGCAAATGCTAATAACTTCACAAGGCTTCATAGACAGCCTCTTTACCATATGCTTGAATTTTGGGTTCTCTATGATCAGGCCTTCTCCACACTGTTCCGTATCTATGTGCCCCACCCCAATAGTTCTTTCTTTTAGCTGAGGCACTTGTGTCTTGCTCCTGTATACCATTTCCACACCATCCATACATATGACAACATTTGCATGTGGAACTACATCCTATGTGTCGGG